>CALSCE010009347.1:17531345-17561740 GCA_943593645.1 Bovichtus variegatus
GAATCAGTCCCTCTAAAAGGCTCGTAATTGATTCTCCTGTAATTGCTCAATGACAGGAGATGCTTTGGCAGAAATGGAGCATAAACATGCCTTAGACACAATTTGCAGAATCAATGGGAGGCAGCTTGCTTGGGTGTGAGTGAGAGAGCTTGGGGGCGGGGGTGAGGAAGCAAAGGCGGGTGGGAGGAGGACAGAAGGAAAGAAAATGGGAAGTGGGGAAGGTCTCTCCATCTCTCACGGCAGCACAGGGGTTTTTAAGTATAACCACCGTGTCTGATTGAGGCACGAAGGCGGAGAAAGCTCAGCGGATCAAAGACTTTTCAAACAACCATTTGTGTTTCTTTTTCAATTTTCTTCTTTAACTGTCATACCATGGTTTTGTCGAGATAAGGACTCTTTGGCAACACTGGAGAGTTTTAGAAACAATGAAAGGTGAAATAAACCCCAATGAAAAGCTAATAAAACACTTCATAATGAAAAGTAGTTTGCCTACCGTGATGCTGTTTGCCTTATTGTTCCATTTTTTATTTTTTTTTGGTTCCTTTCCAGAATACAGTGTAGTGCAGTGGGGCATTGAGAATGCAGTGCTCTTACATTTGACAATGTTTGTGTCTCTTTGTAGGAGATAATTACTCATTTAGGGATATTTTGTATCTGAATGGGAAATATTGTGTCTTCAAGTTGATGCTCTAGTTACAGATTTCACTGATTCACCGCCATCTTGAAGGCTAAAATTCAAATTTTTTTACAATATGAAAGGCCACTCTCATGTTTTGGTGCACAAAACAGGGCAAAACCATTAAATCTGATCATTTCATTTAGGTTATTTCATAGGTTTCTTGTCATTGATAACAGGTCACATTAAAGTGGTGTCTACTGTAGAAGTGCTAAAAAATGCAACTGTGAAGATCACGCGTAGCTTAAACAGTATGTTTTGTGTTTGTGTCTCTGCAGGGATACGTAGTGCGGAAGATAACAGCCATTGACCAGGATCTCGGCCGACCGAGAGCCATCGGCTACACCATCATCGCAGGTCTGAGTCACATAATCAATCTGACATCTACAGCACAGAGAGGGGAATCAATCACTTCTTATCATAATCCTACAAGCAATAATAGACAAGTCTCATCAAGCACAACAGTCAATAACAGCAGAGAGCAGCCTCAGAATTGGAGAATAGGCTTGCCCATAAGAAGTTATTAAGCACAGTTTAGTGAGGTTGTGCACGAGTCAGCCTTAATTTAGCGCTATCATTGACAAGTTGGCTCTTGCCATCAAAACAGGATTATGGTTTGTCAGTTTCAAAGTGTCAAATTCAACCTTCGTGTGATCTCATTTTCCGTTGTTGCCTACTTGTGTAGTTTGATTGTTGTATTACATATGTCACGCAAGCATTTTGAGTAAAAGGAGATTAAGTGTCAGTAACAATGTGTGACTATACCTGAGAGTTTTACTCTAAAAGAGAGTCAGAGGAAGCTACAGTTTGCACGGTGCTGACAAGGTTAACGCAGTAATCCTGCTTCAATACTCCTCAAGAGTTTTCTTACCTCTGCCAAGGATGTGATTTGTGCCTGCCAGTTACTTAGTTACTTTGTCTGTCTGTCTGTCTGCCAGGAGGATATCTCAACAACTCATGAACATATTTTCATGAAACTTGGTGGACCGATTTACCTTGGGGCAAGGAGCTTTAAGCTAGATTTTGGTGGGGATCCATATCCAGGATTGTCCCTATTAAGTATCTTGTTGTTTAGCATTATCTATGTAATGACTTGGAGATGGTTCTGCATCCCTTTGGTAGGTTTGTAGGATGAAGAAATCAATTTAACATAAACTTTTAATGACATAAATGTTGTTCTTGGCAGTAACAGCGAGTGGAAAAAGCAGCAAGTGTCAGTGAAGGTATTGCTTTTATGCGTATTTGTCTTTCCGTGCTGTACCCTAACCATTCTGTTATACGATCGGCAATTGAGTATCGTACTTGCAGAGGATTTTGCCTAATGACACTTGTGTTACCAGGAGAGCATTCCTCATTAACTTCCCCCTCCAAGATTTGAAGTGACAACCTTCCAGTACACTCCACTGCGCTGACCATGGTCACTGTTTGTGGAGCTTGTGTTGATCTACATGAATAGATGAATGTGGCCACACTGAAGTGAGTAAAGCTACAAAAGAAAGAAGCTACAATAAGCAAAAAGAGAGAAATTAACTAACTATGTAAGGTGACTCGCTGTGTTTTCATGCACTGCATGGCATTGTGGTTATAGCTAGATTAAGTCAAAAATGGTCAGAAGGTGAATTGTAAATGTTATCTTCATGGCTACCACACATCCTTCTCGATATTAACGTGACTATCAAAAAACTTGTGTGGACTTCAATGATGGGAAATAATTGAAAATATTAACCGAATCTGGGTATATGTAACATATTTGTATGCATTTAAGACACTGAATGTGTCTTTTATTATATATCAGAGTGTTGCAGGATGAGAACCTCTTTTTCACCTCATATTTACTTATTTGATCCAAATGTTGGTTCTTCTCAAAAAAGATCAGGAGTTGGCTGTCTTAACAAGTTTCTATAAGATGCAGCCCTCTTTTTGCTCACCTCTCCTAGTAAACGCTGTATTCCTATTAAGATAAAAGGCAACATCTGTCCATGCACTGATGTAACAACGCTATAACACTGCTGTACGGTGTTCGTTTTCATCACACTCAACGTCCCGATCCTGAAGGACGAACAATCCCTCTGAGATACTTCAGGTCTGAAACATTGATCTGTGTGGTGAAAATAAACACCAGTTTGGAGTATTACAGCATGTAGACTGTATCCTTTAAACTCTGCGTGCCCCCTGTCAAGCCCAGAACGGCCAGGATGGCAGGACATTGGTGCCTCCAGTGTTGCCAGCTGGCTGATAAGGGCTGGCGCTGCTTGATAAACCCACTGCACCATGGGAATTTTGGGTGATGAAGATATTCATTGTTCTGCCATCTGCTGAGTCACTGCCTGACCTCACCGCTGAACGAAGGAATTTGACCCCAGGTGTGTGTGTGCACGCGTGTGAACATGTGCGCAGTCATGTATTATTTGTGAGAGTCTCTGCTTCAGTGCATGCGTGTACAGTCCACAGCCCAGCCCACTTCTTCATGGAGCTCACCATAAACACTTTGCTCCTATTCAGTGCACACACCTACTCAGTCTTACTTACCATCTGCAGCCACATGTTGTATTGTTGTGTGTGTGTGTGTTGTGTTTGCTGCAAAGTTGAAGGGCTGAGTTAAGCTCTAGAGGAGAAGAGCATTAAAAAGACATTAATTAGGTGTTGCGATGTATTCCCAGTCGTTGCAAAATCAAGAGTTATAGCTCCGCACTAAGCCCTTATGGAGATGGAGCCAGTAGGCTTGATGAAATCATTATAAGTTTGATAGATAATAGAAGTTGAAGGGTGATGCGGTGCCAGTAGATAAAGGTGGGAGGGTAAGGTTGTCGGATGATTTTCTATGCGTGTGGTTTTGTGTGTGTGTGTGTGTGCTTGTACATGTGTACTTTCGCATATGTCTCCGTTTTATCCAGGCTCATGTGCAGCCAGATCAGTCTGAGGGCGTGCTTGTTTGCAGACTTAAGTGTGACTCTGCACAACGCTTCCCTCGCCTTCCCGCTCCTCGCACCGAGTGTCCTCAGAGAGTGCGGCTCACTCCTGCGGGACTCGTCTCATTAGTTCAGTAATTAAGATAAACGAGGTTTTAATTGCAGCTGTGATTTATGCTAATGATTGTGGGACTCAAGATGAGGATTTCCTCTCCCTCCTCCAATCAGAGAGCGGATCTGGGATTTGATGTGTACAAATGATAGCATCACAGCAGCGCTCTGCCTCCAATGTTGCAGTTGTTTGTTTGTTTGTTATGATAGTGGAGATTCAAGGGGTGCGGTTCTGATGATCGTCAATCCCTAGTCCACAGGGTATGATGTATCCTTTATTGGACCTCTGACCTACTGGTCTCATTATACAGTATATCGAAGGCTCTAAGCTCACTACTAATCAGAGATTGCTGTAGGCTAAGATTTTATTTTCAGACCCAAAAGGCTCCAACAATAACAAATTCTCCCACATTATTAATGAAAATAAGGATTTTATTACATGCCCCTTCGTGGTTATTGCCCTAAAAGTGATAGTGATTTAACGAAATAATCCTCATCATTGTCAATGCTGCTATAAGTGCTCTTTATATGTCCTCGTGCTATAAACAGTGACATCCACATGTGCATCTAATGCTTAATGATATAAACCTCTGCATGTCTCAATTGTGATTTACAGTATAATTATCAAAGCCTAAAGACCAGCTTAAAAGCTGCATTAATCATGTGATGCGTGCAAACCTTTTTAAACAAACAATATAAATAAATAATGGTTTCCTCACTTCTAATCCACAAGTAATCATGTTAGTATGCCTTAGATTGCTGAGAGGAATGCTGGACTGAAATTAAATAATTGGTTTGAGAGATTTTTCTGATTAATGAATTTGTAAGTTCTGCACACATTTTATTTGAGAAAGCTGTGCAGAGTCACTGACAAATCATTATTGATCAGACAAAAGTTATATAGGTGTTCTGTAATTATCGCCATTACCTCGCTCTCTCCTGGTACTACTAATGGGCGGCCAAATATTTGATATGTGATACAAATCCAAATGCACTCCCCTGATCTGAAACTCTCATCTAAAAGGACTCAATATCTACTGCATAATAAAATGTCGATCCTCCCTTCATTACATTTTCTGAGTCAGTGGAATTTGGCCACTGGCAATATTATATCAAGTGATGCTTTTTACAGTTACTTTAAATGTGAACTAAAGACCTGTTTAAAGGTTCTGATCTAGGCTCATGCTGGTAATGGCCTATTAAGAAATGCAGGGAGGATAGCAGAATAATTCTACAGGTGTGCAGGTATCTCTTTTGAGTAGCAACCACATGTACAGGGAATCAAATATCTGCTTACTCAGTCTTGTTTCCCTGGTTGCTATGACTCCATTCCCTGTCGTGAATAATGAATGACCTTTCCCCTAACAGTTTTAGTTCTACACCAGAATGATCTCCATTTTTACCCCAGTGTTTACTTGTTTAAGAACAATAAACGGAGTCTGAAGTAAACGTATAGCTTACCTGAGCGTTAAAAAAAACAACCTATAAAGTATCATTTTCATGCCTCCGTGCTAGCGACAGCCGTGGCCAGACGTGCCATTGTCGTGAACGCGATATCTCTGGAACATCTTGAGGGAATTTCTTTAAATTTGGCATAAATGTTCTCTTGGACTCAAGGATTAGATTTTGGTGGTCAAAGGTCAAGGTCACTGTCACCTAACCAAACATGTTTTTTTAATTAATTGATTTGCTAATTATAACAATTTCACACAAATGTCTAATAGGATCAAATGATTAAGTGATGACATTTTGGACAGACATCGATGTAAACTACAACTTCATCGGTTGTCGGACTCATTCAACCGAGAGGCGGTAACTATAGTTAGTAGGGACAAATCTGATGGGACAATCAGACACTCATATATGATATAGAGTCTGTTTCTCTTGAATTGACTGGCACAATGGTCAGAGCAGGTACCGTAATTTTTGGACTATAAGACGCACCTGACTATAAGCCGCAGAAGCCAAATTGAATGATGTGTACATATATAAGCCGCACTGGACTATAAGCCGCCGGTTTTTTAATGTTTAATTACCATATGTAAGGGTTCGTGCACAGAGGGGATTGCCGGGAAAGAGGCGGCTGTTTGAGGAAGCTCTCATTTATTAACATTTCAACAAACAAGTTGCATATTTGCATAACGTTTTCAAGTGTTACCATTTAGTGCAATAGTAGCTACAGAACATGTACTATGCTGTGTAAACTGTACTGTATCACATAGCGTTTCAGACACACAAACTTTTCAATTTTCAAACTTAAACGATGCGCTCCCAGCGCATCGTAAATGCATCATATGCATTTCTACGTTTGTTTTCCATAATGAGGGTGTCTCACGAACTGTCTCGCTCTCGTAATGTCCGTCTGTCTCGCTGTCGTTCTGTCTCTCGTACCACTCGCGGTTCCACTTTTACTTTTGCGCGCTCTTTTCTGGCCTCCGGAGGACTTTCGCCTTCCGGTGGACTGTAACCTGTAAAATCCATAGATTTAGGAATTCCCCTAGTGGCCGTTAGCTGTAAAAATCCATAGATTAGCCGCACCGTTATATAAGCCTCAGGGTCGAAATCCGAAAATTACGGTATATGGGTGTTCACAGGGAGACTTTTTTACAAAAGTTAAAGACCAAATAATGTATGGACCAGAGGTATTCAAGTAAGGTCCAGTTACTAAAATGTTTCCCCAGCAAAGGTACAAACCTCATAATGTCTTAATTGCGTTATATAGTGTACACCTACATCTATTGAACAAAAATCAACAATGTACATTTCCATCATTTCATCAATATGTATTGTCAACTTTTAAGGTAGGACATTTTTAACATGTAGACATATTGAACTTTTATGGCACTTGATAAAATTAGTCCTAGCACAATAAATTAAGGCCTACATTTAAAGTAAAAGAAAAGTAAAAGAAAATAAATACAAAGTGCCTCTTTTAGAAAAAGTGCTAACTGACCATTGAGCAACTTCTTTTCTCTTTCTGCAGTTGAACTCTTTTTTTTTATTTTTTTTTTTATTTTGTTTTCTATTTCCTTTCCAAGTGAGAGAAATGCTGCTGTGACTGCCCAGCCGTAGTTGAATCTTTGCTTGAATGGACTTAGTGTCATTCTCATGCACATGTGTAGGGGCTCATCGGTGAGCCTGGAACAATAATGGGCCTGGTTTTAATAATGTTCCTAGCAGATAAAGCTGACGCACAGCTATAAGTTGTTCCCTATATGGTCAAGGTGTGTAGTGCTACTTTGTTTTGACTGTAGCCAGAAAGGAGCAGGTCAGTTGCTCCATGCTGTCATCTCTCTCACATCTCTCTTACAATGTTCTTCTCTCTTGCAAACTGTCTATTAACGGTAAACAATTGGTTTGATTGGCTCAAGTGATTGAAGCTGTTGCACTATCAATTGGATTAGCTGTGACTGCGGTCTGTGGCCACGATGTTAAAAAAAAAACGACACTCAGTAAAGATTAATATTTTTATTCTCATTAATAAATCAGAAATTGCTCAGGGGTCTGGAGAGAACTGTCACTCGGTCCACGTCCAGACCGACATTTGATGATGCCTGGTATAGACCCATAGTGGTTTTCTAACAAATTCAATTTCAGTAATGGGCTTTTGCGATGAGCTTGCATTCACATGCACAGTGTATTACACCTCAGCTGTTGGCCAACAGCTGCAGCAACAAACAATCCCAAAACAAAAGCCATTATCAACTCAAACCCACGGCCGAGGACGACCATGGCAGGAGCGCAGAAGCCCAACGACCTGAAGGACAGACACTCATTTACACAACACACGATCATGTGAGGATGTCGGCACGTAGACATACATGGATTGATCCCCCACACATACACAGACGACAGAGAGACAGAGGGACAGAGGAAGAATGGGGGGGGATCAAATCAGAGCATGATTGTTAATGAATATTTAAAATACCCCATATTTGGCCCTATGAACATAAACGTCAAAAAAAAATTGGTGAAAAGAGCTTGGCTATCTGTGATTCCTATTAAAGAGAGTTAGAGGCCAACAAGTCTTGTCCAAGAGTATTGCTGTCCGTTAGGATAAGAGTTAAGCCCCCAAGTAAACTTTGTGTTGCCTCGCCACTGTGCTGTAATGATAGTGTAAGAACAAGCAGAATAAAAATCAGCCTAGCATCCTACAGAATGAAAGGACATCCCCCAAGCCTTTCATATCAGCCTCTTGTTTATCTGTGTGTGCTTGTTTCTATCTCTTTTGTCACACACAAGCGCAACTAATCCCATCCTAAGCCCTTTTCCATCTCTACCCTTTTCTTTCCTTTTTAGATGATTCTTCCTCTCTCATTGCATCTTCTCCATGTTGGGAAACTGCAGCAAAGAAATTGTCCCAAAACCAGCCAACTCCTAGTTCTCACATTCTCTTGCCTGACCGCATTGGATTTTAATTTGCAGCAACCCAAGCAGAATAATTGTCTAAATTGATAAAAGATGATAACTCAATTTTCCTATTTACTAAAAAAAATCCTACAGTATTTTAAAGTTTGCCAGATGCTGCTGAGGGAGACCACATAATAATGCACTGACACAGTGTAGCCACAGGCATCCGCTGACTTACCTGGCCTTTGTCTGGGGTAGCATGTGAACACCCTGTCTGCCCCAGCCACAGGAGTGAGACAGATGACCCTGTCCAGTGCAGTGGATCTGAGGGAGACGAATGGCCTTGTGTACCAGCCTCCTCCTAGCATACAGGTCAGACGGGCATGCCTACGCCATTTCCCGCCTGGACAAACTGATAAGCAGTAAAGGCGATTATTTCCCCCTTGCCTGCCTTTTCACACATATCTCTATCCTTCAGTACTGCTACACCCTGATGCTCTGATTCCATACTACCTAACTCGTAACAGCAGGCATGCTGTAATATGGACAAGGCTAATACCTGTTATTCTATTGGGAGCTCTTATTGTGAATGCCACATCGCTGGGATTTCTCCGCGTTTTCAATTAGACGCTCTGAGGCTCTCCGCTGCCTGTGGCTATGTAATCTCTTGGAGAAGGCAGATAGTCTGCGGGACACTGATCACAACACAATTTAAAGTCTAGTCGACTCTAGTAGAGCCGAGCGGTTGTGTTCACAATCAAGTCCAGACCTCACTGGGCTATGATTTAGGTCTCATACAGGTTTCCTCATTTGATCATCTTCTTTTCATTCATTGGATATAATCTAAATGGTGTCTTCGGTCAACCCATGTTCCACAGTCGCACGCACTTAACAATTCATACTAGAAATTCAGATCTTAAAATTACACAAAATCCGATATTAAGGCTAAAGAAAATAAGAAAAGAATAGATTACATTTGCCAAGGTTCAGTCAGAATCCTCCATCCTGCCCTTGATCTCATTCGTTGGTTGGTGTCCCCACAAAGCAACTTTTTTAGTAATAATGTATCCATAACATATATATATTTCAGTTATGTCTATTGGTGTTAGAGGTTCTCCTTTTATTTTTATTTATCTACGGGATAAAGGAGATACTGCTGGCTTTGAGAAATGTTATCCTAAACTATCTGCTTCTGAACATGCACATTTCCAGATGTCAATCCCAATTTCCTCTGCCTCTGTCTTCCAGCCGGCTGTTGTTTTGTACAGTGTGCAGAAAAAGATTTTGTATCTTCTAGCAAACTGCAAAAAAAATATCAGATATGAGGGTAAATCCCAAATTCTGTAGTCTACCCTTAGAGACACAGACAGAAGTTCTCACACACACATGCACACACAAAGAGATAAGAGAAACTACTCCGCCAGCCACGGATGTTAAGTAATGCAGTGCCCACCCTACAGAAATCTATACGGAATGTAAACAATCGCAACACATTCTGACATTTTCTGTCATGCTTGAGGTTTTTAACTCGAGTCCCAGTAGTATCGAAGACTAGAGTTATATAACGCACATCTCTTGACACTCGAGTGTCCAACTTGAATTCAGTTGAACTTTGGCTTCAATGGAAAAATGGACTTGCTCCGAACAATCTCGCACCGTTTCTCGCGGTGCCTGCTTGCTGAAAAAGCAAACACCATTTTTGTCAGAAGGTGGAGGTAGCCATGAAAGTAACACTTCTCTGTTCCAAAATTAAAAGAAATGTAGGGCGGTCTAATCTGGATGCAGCAGGAGGAGCCGCTAGTCATAACAGGCACCTGCACCTCCTCAATAACCGTGCAAGTGCATCTAACCATCTATGTAAACCACACAGAGTGCGATACCTGGGTAAAAAAGGAAGTTGCTTTCATCCGCCATGTAATATTTGTCCTTGAACCTTTTTTTGAAGAAAAACTTTTGATGAAACTACTTCATTGAGTATTCATGAAATGCAGCTCGCTTGCCAATGGCAAGACACCCACAGGGCCATTATCACTCCGCATCACACACACAAAAACGCATACAAATGCACTGGTAGCTGTCATACACTGAGGGGTGTGTGTCAATGCACAGCTGAGCACGTGCACAAGCAAGCGAGTGTACGTGAGAAGCTGTTCATGTAGATTCACAAGTGAGTGCAGTTTGAAGACAATAACTGATCCCTCATCATCAACATGATTTGCCTGTAGGCGTAATCCTTAAAAGTGACACTAATTTGTGTACATTTAGCAAAGTACACAGAATCTTAGCCCCAAGACTCTGCGGCTGGCTGCATGCCATATCACATTACTAGAATGTTCCAGCGCCCCCATAGTGTTGTCACAAACTAGAGAAAACAGTTGTCACTGGCTTAGTCATGGCGATTACACTTGGAGAACTCCTGCTTCGGCTGTCCTCAAAAGCTCATTGCTCTCAGAAAGTCATTGTCATCAACTTGTCGCATGCCCGATTGAACTCATCAGATCTTATTTCTTCTTTTCTCTTGGGCAAGCCCTAAATAATAACTACACGTATGTTTTTCACTTGTGCGACTCAATAAACTCTCCCATTCCTAGCCTATCTATTTCTCCCACTCTGTCTCTGCACTCATTCGTTTGCTCTTTATAAGAAGTGGAGGAGAGAATTTCAATGAGGAAACTTCTCAGTAAATGAGCCTTCATTTTATTGTTCATGACACAAGAATTTAAATGTGTTTGTCGATTGATAAAATGAAATATGCACCCGTGCTTTTCTTTATGCTTTGGTAATGCTGAGATTATTCAGAGTGGCAAATTATGTGGATTACTTTTATCTCGTAATTGTAATATAAGCTATTGAAGCTATTCCACACATACTACATTTTGCACCACAAGGAAATAATGGCTGTTTGTGTGTGCGCGTGCATGCTTGTGGGCATTTATTTATTTGTGTGTGCGATTGCAGTTGAGTACTCGACACTAGACAAAATCATGGCATGTTTTCTCATTTTCCAGTCCAGTACTGTCGGTAATGTGAGAGCATGGCTAATCCCCCGGAGTCTCACATCATAAAATCAAACTCAGTTATGCACTTTGATACACACACACTTTTGCACTTTATCTACATAAGAATTCAGAATAGTAATACCATAACACACACATTGAACACGTAAACACCTGCTCTTAATATGAATATCAAATGTGAAAAGTTTGCATTTATTTTTGCTGAATTTGGGTGTGTGCATACCTGCGTGCAGCACTTTCCACCCCTTAATCCAATCACAGTGTCCTGGCAGATCACTCAGGAACACTTTCTATAGGCAATTAGAATATGATTATAATTTCCTCTCAGTGGACTTCTGAGTCACTGTGCAATTTCAGTCTCTTTGGTCAAACTCGACACAGCGGGGCTGGAGTGCAAGGCCGTTCTGTGGAACCTGAAGCAGTGAGTCAAAGCCTCTTTACCGGATGCATACAGAGAGTAAAAACCAACAGTCTGCTGTTACCATGGACATGTACATCACAGCACACCACTTGTGTGTGTGTGTGTGTGTGTGTGTGTGTGTGTGTGTATTAACGCCACTCGTTGCTTGGCCAGGTGAGTGCCCAGTCATCTGGGTAAGGAGCGGCTGTTGGAGTACATTGGCATGCAAGTCAGGCCACTGAAGCTGACAAACCAATTTTGAGGCATGATGCCCACTCCGAGTGGGTCTAAGTCTATGATGCACGTTACCCCCCACACACACACACACACACACACACACACACACACCACCACCATTCGTTATTAACATCAACTTCCTGCCTGCCCCTACCATCCAGGCGAAAAAAGAATGAAAAAAAATGTTGCAATGAATGTTAAGTCAACCTATTTTTTTTTGCATGATGCAAAATGAAAGCTTCAATCTTACAATGACAAACTGCAACACGCAGTTCTCCGCCTAGGCCAATGCTGCATTCACATACTCCTCGGATGGTCCCATTTTGTTGGGATGTCGTTCTTCTGACTTCAGTGTGTTCATTAGCAAAGAAGACGTGTTGTTGTATTTGTATTGCAAAGAGCGTTTAAACAACACGTGGATAGCTGTTTCTGTGAATTTTTTTCGTTGGGAACAACATTTTCTGATTATTCCGGCACCATTGAATGCATCTTGCAATGTCGATAAATGTGAAACCTAATGTGTGATTCTGATCCACTCCAAAATGTAATGGGTTCTTCCTTGGCCAATGCTACTGTAGGATTATTATATTGATTACATAGGTCATATTTTTGCAAGGGAACATTCAATCTTATTTATCTTCTGTTTCATTATCTTTGTTGTTCTGGGACACAGAAACACAGGAGACCTCCTACTGACAGTCAACGTTATTTTCTTTGAATCATGACTGCGGTTGTTCTCTAACCTTAACCAGGTGATTATTATTGTAACCATGTCAAAAAAGGTCCCCTTAACTTAAGATACTCATTTAAAGCCAAACAATGAACCTTTTCTTATACTAACCTTCCTTTTTGTGCTTAAACCTAACCAAACCTTAATCATGGGTGTATCAGAAAACTAAACTTTAAGGCACAGTCAAACAATGTTGTCCCGACTAATCATTCTCGAGTAATCTTAAGGCTAAAGAATGACTTTAATATAAATTCTTGACAGCATGTGTGTATTTAAGATGGGTCTCTCATGTTGAGAATTTGAGTAATGCAGGAGTCGCCCTGCATTCACACTTTTCTCCCGTTCCACAATCACATAGATTATGTAAGATGGATATAATCAACAGTAGTTTTTGTCCCTTCTACCTCCCTCCATCTCTCCACCTTTTGGCCTCAATTCAGGCTAATTACCCCAGGGCTCTGCTCTCTCTGCTGGCCTGCCTCCCATCTCTACGCCCCCTCTGTGCACTTTCTGTAGCTTCCCTCCTCTCTATTCCAGGCTAGATACAGGGCAATAATAGAGCAGCGAGGGGGTTGTGGGGAACACAGGCATGGGTTAATCTGTTGACCTCAGCCGTTGTGCACTGTAGACTTACCATCTGACCATGTTTCTCTGGAGTTTAGACCTCAGCTATTACTACAAACTATCTGAAAGAGAGTTATTTTTAATCCCTAAAACTGCAACGCCAGGTTCATACTGTGGCCTACATTCAGAAAGTACTGTGAAAATACAATGTGAATTTAGAGAAGAGGCTTTGTAGAGGCATGTTGGATTTTGTTTTTCAAACTTTAAGCATTGTTACGTGTACTAATAAGTGACTACATGCGTGAAAGAACACTTTTCACATACAATGCATTGAGTTGTTTATATTTAAGCAAGTCATCCCATATCATGAAGGGACATTTGATGTGCAGCCAGAGTTTAAGACACCGTATTGACAGTTTTTTACAAAAGAAATAATCACAGTATAGGAAACCAGACAAACATATTTAATTCTGACTCACATATTTGTATTGACATTTAGTTTGAGTAAAGGCTGAAAAGTGCAGTTGTTTTTGTTGTACATTTGCCATGGAGTAGCCTTTTTATTATAAAAATATTACTGGTATGATGATAATATTAATGTTTCAGGTAGACAACAATAAACAGTACTTGGCAAAAAAAAATGTTAATGGTCAAAATGTAGAAGAATTATATAAAAAAAACACCAAAGCCGCAGTCTTTTATAATATTTTAGTCACTTTATATTCTATATATTACAGAAAACCTCTTTTCTGGTGGTGTTTGTTTCACGTTTTTTATTTTTTAACTCCCAGCCCCTACTTTCAACCTGATAACCTGTTTTTTGTTGTGTATATATATTAACGTATCTTTCTACTTTTACGTAGACAGGGAATGAGTTTGCTGAGCATGCTTGATCTTTTACAATTCAGAGAGTATCAGTATGTGCGAGCACTCAGGAGTTGCTGTGCTGTCGGCTGGTAAAAGCGGTCTATATTAAAAAGCCATAAATGAATGAGTTTGAGGTGGATTTGACTGTCGGAGCCCTCTGATGCAGCTCGGTCTGCTCCAGTGTTTGCTCCGCTGAGCAGATTGCTTTGATAACATTCACATGTATGAACTGCCACTATCTCGAGATTGCACAGGGGCTTCTTCAGGTCTCATACAACACATGTTGCAGGCACACAGAATCCCAATGCAACTCTGAAGGCATTCAGTGTTTTCTGAAGGAAAGATGATTCATCTGACTTGACCGAGGGCATGTGTAGAGTGGGTGGATTGGTGGGTGGGAGACACCAGGCAGTAGCAGTGGAAAGGTGAGGGCGATTGGGTGTATTTCTGCTTGTTGTCTCAATATGCTAAGTGCAATAGAGAGAGAGGGAGGGAGAAAAGTGTAATTTTAAAAAGAAGAGAGGGAATAGGAAAATATGAGAAGATGACTCAAGTGGGTCTCAGTCTAATAATTGAAGTGAATAGAGAACACCAGGCACACTTAAACTTGTTAATGAGAACAGCGCCACGTTCATAATTTGAAACGCTCTCTTTGAAGCAGACTATAACAAAGTTAATGCAATTCATCAGCATATGTGAAGCGATGAAGTTCAGGAGAAATGTGCAGTGTGCTAACATAGTAGTGTTTCACTTATTTAAACTTCAAGACGTGTATCCAATGAAATCGTATTGTCCTGTCTCAGTGTTGTCTTTATTAACTGTCTCGTTTTTTGAGCTTGGAGTGGGGTTACATTCTCAGCAGAAGCGTATCTTATTTAAAGTAATTAAATAAGCAACCTGCATTTTAAGTGAAAAGGAATTAGAATCACGACACAACTTGAATTCAGTAAATGTGAATTTACAGTAACCCTGCTGTACATCCAGTAAAGAAGTGAAGAAGAAAGTGAAGCTGACAAGGAAGTGGAGGCAGTGAAAGGAAGGCAGACGGTGACGGATGAAACAAAGGGATGTCGGAGAGGTAGCTTGTGGATAGGTTGGAGGTGGTGGATCAGACAAAGGCAGGTAGAGAGACAGAAGACAGCGCAGCAAAAGCCGTATCCATATTGCATGAAATGGAGACATGCACATAGCTCAACCAACGCCTTCACGTCCAGAGGCTCCTCGCTGCCTCCCAGGTGTTATGTTGAATTATCCACAACGCCGGTTTCGTTTGTCCCTCTGGCTTTCTTACATCCATCTCTCTTTCTCTCTCCATCCATCCAGGGAACACCAACAGCGTTTTTGCCCTGGACTACATCAGCGGGTCCCTGACAGTGCATGGCCAGCTGGACAGAGAAAACCCACTCTACTCAGCAGGATTCACTCTGACTGTCAAGGTGAGCTACTGGATGGGAGGCGGGGTGGAGGGACTGTCGCATCCGAGAGAAGAGATCGAAAGTCTGCTTTTCCAGTGGATCAAGAGAGTGCTTTGATATGATAGGGTATTAAATCAATGCAGTGTCTGGGTTTGATATAGCCTCAAATCCTGTTAATTGCAGTGCTTCACCCCGGCTCATACTATACAGTAAATTCTTTGACACTGCTATAATTAGAAAATATTTTAAGGTCAACGCTCCACTTAGAACTGACTAAATACAAGCTCCTACCATATGTTTTCATAGATGCCTCTGCACAAATTCAATCTCTTTATTGGGCTTGTCAGTAAAGGTATTTGTGTTTGTGATTCTATGATAATGTCCCCTTCAGAGGCTTGTGTTCAGTGAACAGCCAGCAACCAGGGAGGACGGGGGGAGCAGAGGAGGACAAGATAAAGGAACACGATTCCTGCTCAACTCCAAGGGCTTCTTTGTTCCTCTCTTTCTTTCTTTTTTCTTGTGTTTGAAGCAGGTGCAGTCTCTGAATCCCTCTGTCCCTCCACTGAGCCGAAAGTCTATCTCACTTGGCTTTTTAGCATGTCCGTCCTGCCCTCTCACCCCACCCACAACCTTCCCACCTTGTCCACTCCACCACTTTCTTTTTTGTCGTAATTTCTTCTCTTCCAGTATTGTACACCAAGTGGTACCCACAGGGTGTGACAGGGTGCGTGAAATGGATTTCTAAGTGCAACTAAAAGTGGAAGGTTTCGCGACCAAAGACATAGTTTTTCCAGGTTAACTGCAATGTTACAGTAGGGATTTTGATGGCATGTCAAGTCAAATAATTTGTGCTTGTGCAGCAAACATAAATGGACTTTAGGAGCACCTAATGGCCTCACTAGCACTGATGTATTTACTCATGTAGCTGCGCGATTATTTCTCACAAAAAGCAGGTTGTATGACGATTTTTCTATGAGAGACACAACATTGAGATACAACTGGCTTTAAGGTTTGATACAAAAAAAGATGCAGGCTTACATATTCTAGCCTCAGTCTATCTTTTTAATTGAAATCAATAATTACGAAGAAGAAAAGTAGAATAAGCGAAAGTGCTGAAAACTAAAAAAGGTCGCCCAAAAAATATATTTATAAGATATGGATTTTTTCCCTCTACCTTTTCTCCCCCTCTCTCGGGTTGTGCTTTCTTAGGTGGTGCTGCTATTGATTGTGGTGTGCCATAGTAATACAACTAATTTCTCAACTTCAGGCAGCTTAGATAGTGCTGAGCGTGTGGAGGTGGAGGTCAAATGATTCAGTGGCGTTGGGACGAGAGAGGCTAAACTACCTTGATTACCCAGAGACCAGCATGTTGTTCCTGCCTCTTCTCCTATTGCTTGTGACACTCTGCCGTCAATAAAAGACCACAGCTGCCTATTCCTGTCTCTGTCCTATACTTTTTTTTTTCATTTCAGAGGCCTCACTTCTTCGACACTCAGGCAGCCAGAAAACAGAGCGAGTGTGTAATTGTGTCTTCTCAATGGGACTCCTTTCTCCTAAATCTCATTGTATGTGCGTGTGTATGTATGTGGATGTGTGGATGTACATGTGCTGGCCCTCTCTTGGCCTCACTTTGAGCCTATTTCTATGATTGCTTTGAGTCCGTCCGTCCACCTTTTGATCCAATAAATGAACAGCTGTAAATACCTGGCTGAGATTGCGTGCTGACCACCTCCATCCAAAATTACATTTTAGGTGTAATCAAATATCTCTCTCTCTCTCTCTTTCTCTCTCTCTCTCTCTCTTTCTCTTTCTCTTTCCCTCTCTCTCTCTCGCACTCTTCCTTGTGTTGCTCTCTACAAGGCCACAGAGTTGAAAGATGATCATAGTCCATCAGAGGCAACAGTGATGACCACCTTTACCATCCTGCTAATCGACAAGAATGATAACGCCCCGAAGTTCAACAGTTCTGAGTATCGGCTCCACATCACTGAACTGGCCCAGGTGGGCTTTGCCCTTCCCCTCTTCATCCAGGCTGAAGACAAGGACGAGGTGGGTGGATCACATGATAGGCAGAGACAGTCACCACATTCTTGACATTAGGCTAATACTGATACTGCAATGACACCATGCTGCCTCTGTATCTTAAGATTGATAGTAGATATGTTCCAAGCAGATCCAAAGAATCGCTACCAATCCGGGCATATTTTAATGGATTGTATGGGATAAAATTACACTTTTTAAAATATGATCCTTTCTTTACTGCAATGTGCTCTCTACAATGCTGCATTTTAATTTATGCAAGTGAAAATTAAGAGTGTGTTAATGTAACTCTGAATTCAGACACGGCGGTTGGCAAAACACACGGATTCACTGAGCTCCAACACTAACCAATCTGTTATCTCTGATCGTCGTTTCCACCTGTTAAAATTATAAACATAGCCAGCAGCAGTTAATGGAATTAACATTAATTCCATGAGTAAGTTGACTAAAGGCCAAAATGAAACTTGTCTGTTGTCTGCTTCAAGTACTCTCTGCAGCCGGTGTCTGTCAAAGATCAATTGTGAGGAGAGAACCTCCACACTGACACACCACTATATACACAACAGTGTTTTTGTAGTCACCAACAAAGTGCTACATCTTCTCTCTAGCTGATCGCTTCACGTCAAACTCTGGAGTCTTTCACTCACATAACATCAATAATTTAAGCTTATGAATGTAATTGTTTTGAACCAGGACCTGAAGTATTTGGACCAAGTAGCTCGTGAAAAATAAGGTGTGTCACATTAAATTGGCTACAGTTGTTATTTCAATGTCAACATGTAAGTAAATATAAGTATCAGGTTGGACTTGATATCGGCAGATATCCAATATTCTCGGATCAGGGCCAAAAGAACGTGATCCTACAAATAAAGTTATTATTACTATTAATGAACAACCTTGCATTTGTAGCGGTTGAGTAGGTACTTCAGAGAATAACAACTGGCAGTGACACAAGGCATCAATTTATTATAGGAGTCCCATTTGCAGAACTATTTTCACTCTTGATTTAATCGGATAAGATCATTCTACAAAAACAGCTACATGTGTGTAGTGTGTATTTCGTGTTTTCATTTCTAGGCTTAGATACATGAGGTTTATAAATGGAGCAGTAAAAAAAGAACATCAGCCACTCGATGAAACTACTTGCATGGCGTGTGTAGGTGGGGTGTGTGTGGGTGGGGTGTGTGGGTGTGTGGGGCCTGTCAGCAGCAGTGTACGACACAACGCTTTAGTGTGTCCGCCACTTTCCATTAGTTGTACTGTATCTATCAACATGCTGTGGTGACACAGTCAAACACTCAGACACCAACACACACACACAACTCAAACACTTTTTCACTTTACGCTTGTTCTGCCTCTCTATCTCTTTCACTTTCTCTCTCACATGTGCTCATGCTCGCTCACACCGACGCATTGGACTCGACTACAATTTAATTTGCTCTGGAAGAGATGGGATAGAGCATCAAATTATACCTAACGAGGAAAATCAATCACCTAGGGTGCAGATAAGCCGAAAGCTAGTCAACTCTGATTGATTCAGGCACAGCAGCCGCCAGGGTGGAATTTGACAGATAACTGCAAGTCAAGTGGATAGAGAAAAAGGTGGAGAGTAAAGAGAGACAGACATGGGAAGAGGAGAGGAAAGGAGGAACTCTAAGAAAAATGGTTGAACAGAAAGTAGCCTGCAATGGAGCAAAACCATAAGTCTGAATAATTGGTGGAGCAGGAAGAAACGAAGAGAACAGCGAAAGGAAGCACTTGAAGGAGAGATAGCGGGAGTATTTAGCAGCAACTCTGTTTATTCATTCCAAGGATGGTGTGTTGTAATGACGAGGCAGAGAGAGGAGTACTGAGAGTGCGTTGCTGCACTCGGGTTGGGTGGGGAACCAGACACCTGGCATGTGATAAGAAGTCCCTCTGGAGGCTACCACCCAACATTTTACCACTGCCAACAACAGCACTCAGGCTGGGAGATATCCAGCCGCTTAACATTACAGTATCTCCAAGATAAGATTGCTCACCGCAAATTGGGGGATAGCTATGGTAATTCCGAGATGGTTTTAACCATATTTACCTTAGACACTTAATTAGAAAGCACTTCCTCCGAACCGGTCCTTTAGCAGCCACAGCTAACTGCTTGTTCGTCATAATATGACAAAACAAACTGCCAGGAGCTCAAAGTAGCCGGATGTTCTCAGGTTGTGTGCTGGAGACCTGGAAATAGCCTGCATTCCACCAGTCTGGCATTTTAACACTGCTGCCACAGTGGCACACATACATTCATTCCGAGGAGTAAAATCTATGAGACGTTTTTTTGTCTCGCAGTATTGTATTGCTGTTTTGATCCTTTAAACCTGCATGTCAGTGCCGATACACACACTCGTTCACAGTCTGCTACACCTGTGCTTTAATCTCACTTTTTCCAAGTGTGAGGGATTACAGGCAGACGTTTCATTTCTTAGACTATGACACAAGTGGTAGTTACCTCTCTCTCTGTCTGCCGCTCCCTTCATATCCTCTTCTGCTCCGTTAGCATCTGTAAAACTTTTGCTGCTGGAACTTGTCACTAAACTTTGTGGCTGTCGCGTCTGACAGGGTGCTTTTATTGGGGGCTTCTAAAGGCAGAAGCAAATGGACGGGCAATTACGTTTATGGGCAGTTTGAGGTGACATCCCTGCATATTGGATGGTCTTTTAAATAGGAGTCATCAGCCACAATGGTTTTCCCAGAGATGAAAACAAAAACAAGGGGGCTATTTCAACCGCCAGCATAATGCCAATCGACCACCGCACCCGTCTTACTCTGCCTGCCACAATGGCTACATGATTGGCCGCCCTGAAGCTTTATATATAAAGACAGGAGGGATCTAGGAATGTTTTCTCAGCTCAAGACAGCCACGGGCTTCTCAGGGCTGTGATGTCATTTTGACCCTCACTCGGTTTATATTTTCCCACGATTCCTTTGCACTTTTCTATTTTTCTATTTCAGAAAGAGAAATAAGAGAAAGCTGAAGTGTACAGGTGTTCTTTAGAGGTTATTCAGAATTTCATATAACCACTAATGAAATGATACTAACCTCGGCATACAGGCCCACCCAGTAATACAGAACATAGTATTTCTCCATGCTCAAATAGTTTTGGCCTCATGCAGCATCATTCTATTAAAGAAAACATATAAGATGCACCGAACATTCTTAACCATCTAAATATGCTCTTACCCAGGTGTCCTGAATAAGAATCCCACTTCATCATAAATTGTTTATTATTAGCACACCCTCTATACACTAAGAGGGTTAAAGCGTAAGGGCCGGGGTTTGCCATGGGCAAATACTCTGGTACATGCCCAAGAATTGGAGAGATGACACCAAAAAAAGGCTGTAAGAAGAAGAAGAACTTTGGCAGTAGTGAAATTGAGTTACTGTTAATGAACTCAAACAAAGTAAATGTGACTTTCCAGAGTGTCGGTACTGGTGGAACAGGTAAAAAAGCATCTAAGAGCAGGGATCACTTGGGATTAATTGGGAACAATCGACCAATAGTATGTCTTTAGCCCACAAATTGAATATTTCATCAATTCATTATAATTACTGTAAAACATAATAATTATCTAAATTCCATTATTTCTTTTTTATGTTCCTTAAATTAAAACGTGTTTCCTTGCAATCGACAAACACTTTTTGAAATGAAAACTAGATGTTTTTTTCTTATCTTGGTAAGAGCGCTCTCGACCACTCATAAAATGTTCTCTTACCTAAGAGATGAGCAAAAATAAGAAAACATTGGTGAATCCCAGATATCTATGGGTAATAACAAAATAAGAACAAATAGTGGATACGAACAAAAATAATGTGAAATGTGTTGTTATTTTTGCTTCCTGCATGAGGCCCGCTTGTCTTTTCAACATGCAGTATAGTGAGCCTGAAACCACGACACGTGTATCTGTATGTACACTACGGTTAACAGCTTTTTTTACAGCAAAATTCCTGCAGCAATAGAAACAGGCTCTTTATAAGTTTATTTTCAATGAGTCACTGTTCATAATGTATTGAACATATGGTATGGTATACACATTATACTTTACCATCGTATGTTCAATACGTATGGAGCTCAGAAAGGTGAGGAGCCTCTTTGTAAAAATCCTTACAGGTGGAGTTCTAGATTACTATAAGGATATTGAAGGATGGCGGACGAATTGTAAAAGGAAGCACAGATATAAAAGAATCATCTTGAACACAACTGATTAGAGTGAATGGAGCTGGCTTCCCTGCTGATGCTGCAGTTACCTTGTCTCTTAGCATCACAGCAGTGTACCACAGCACGCTTTAGTGTGTCTGCCACTTTCCATTAGTCGTATCCATCAACGTACTGCGGTGACACAAAGTCACACACACACACACTCGTACACCAACACACACACAGAACTCAAAAATGTTTTTCAATTTACGCTTATTCTGCCACTCTCTTCACTTTCACTTTCTCTCTCACATGAGCACATCTCTCTAAACCTTTGTTCTTCTCTATCATATGATCAGTTTATACCAATAGGCTATAGTCGGAACACAATAGCCTGGGTTTTGACATCTCACTATTGGTGTCTTGTGAAATTTGTGATTATTATTCTGCTGTCACAGTCGATATAAACAATTTTGGGTACGATAATCATTTAAAAAAAATTTGGTGGGAATCAGGGTTTTGGTGGATCTTCAGTTCGGCCATTCTGTATATTTTTACACTATCTGTACCTTTTTAATAAATCCCATCTTTTTAATTATTCATAAAAACTTGATAGATATAACGCAGTATAGGATATAATCGTCTACATTTTTCACAAGTAGGTTAGACAGAGAATATAGTGCCACCTGCCCTTGCTCTCTCAACAAGCCCCTTTTCTCTCAGTTTTTCTGTGCTCACCTTTCTCTCTTTCTTCTATGACAGGGGGTGAACAGCATGTTCCAGGTGTTTCTGACAGGAAACAATTCAGAGTACTTCACCATCTCCCCCACGGCAGTACAGGGGCGTGCCGACATCAGAATGAGGGTGGCCGTGCCGCTGGACTTCGAAAACATTTGCAGCTACAGCTTCTCAGTGAGTTTTGAACGACATGAGATGGTCTCCATTCCCCTTCTGATAAGAATCCCACAGTATGAGACAACAAAAACCCTAACCCACAGCTTTCTAGCTAATATTTCTAAAGAAGCAGAATGCTTATATTGGAGCTCAACAGAGAATCTTCTTTTGATGACCAAGCATTTCATAGTTCAGCTCCATTGTCCTTCTGTGAGACTGCCCTTGAATGAACTCTGGACCAAGACTGAATGTAGCTTCATTATGTTTTTTTGTAACTTGTTTTTATTTGTTTGTACACAAGGCTCAGTCGGACCGGGGCCATATTACTTTCTCAACACGACAGACTTGTTTGAACAGTAAAATTGGTATTTCGTTACCTCAATTTACCCCTGAGTCGTTAACAGAACCCGAGGGTGCCCTGCTCTGTGTATAATTTCAAATCTCCAAATCTTAAACAAGGCAGTTCTTTACGACTTATTTGGCGCAATAGCAAATTACGATCAGAATTCTTTAAGGAGGCCACCTAAAAATATGAAATCTTTCATTTAGATAAACCAAAGTTAAACCTGTAAATTGTGTTGGTCTTTGACTGAATTGTAACATGTTAGGCTATATTTAATTCTTGAGTGTAAATAAAATTCTGTTGTCTCTCCTCAGCTTTATGCTAATGAGTCCATGTCCGACCATGTGGGTTTTGCTCGTGTCTTTATTGAGCTAATCAATGAGAACAACAACCGGCCCATCTTCAGCAAGTCACTGTACAACATCAGCCTTCCTGAAAACACACCCCCTGGTACTTCACTGCTACGTATCCTGGTGAGTATCTCAGCAAACCGCTGTACAGTGTGGACTGCGTGCAGCTGAGAATGTGATCAATTACTCCATGGATTCTTGTGATTTATTCCTGAAGAGAAATTTAACTGGAACCCAAATAGATTCCAATAAACATGGCTTGTACTAGTTACTTGTATTGGGCTTGTTTTATTATTCAATATTAATTTTTAACACAATAGTGAGGGTTGTGTTCGGTAATAAAGATTGAAATAACCTCAACATAGTCAAAAAGTCCTCAATTCAAGCTAAATTACAGGATTCAAATGATTACCCTAAAAGTGCTGCTTACAGCTCAGACATAACGTTTCTAAGTATTTTAGTATTTTACTCTTAAATGTATTTGCCAGTTGCAAAAAATTAAACCAATTATAGCATTATATAAATATCAGTTAAAACTGGATTACTATTATCAGAGAATATTGTCTTGGTTTTCATTTTGGAATAATATTAAAAAATGCCAATAATAATGTCAGACCACTTCCATTAAATTCACTTCCATGAATTCAATTAGAACAGGGCTCAAGAATTATTTTCAAAACATATGTTGTATTATTCAGTCCCTCATGTCTGTTATTGTACTGTTATTGTACCCTTTGTCCTTGAGGTCAATCCACCTCATTTCCTCAGGGTACGACAGTGCAGCAGAGTTCTCTCTCAGTTGCTGTCCTGACCAGCAACATTTGCCAGATTGGAGAAAAAAAACCTCCGACCATCTTCCTATAATTCTGCATTATTATTCATTACCAGTCATTCCTGTGACAGAACGCCCACAATCCACTAGATACAAGTGCAAAAAGCACAGTGTGAAAATCAATAGTGTTTATAGACTGGGTGCTCATGAAATGGAGATTGCAGGGCAGTCTAATACCCGATAAGTCTGGCTGATGTTGGCCCTGTGCTGGAGCGTGCAGCCTGCTGTGGAATCCTGATTGCTGGCTGTAGAGAGTGAATGGGCTGTAAATAGAATGAGATGTGACGGCGCTCGGTGAGGACTGCACTGGCATGGTCGACAGCACATGTATATTTATACACTGTTAGATGAAGGCTTTGATATTCTGACCTGCTCACAAACACACACACACGCACGCACGCACGCACGCACACACACACACACACACGCATCAGTGGCCCTCTGAGATGCCACTGGGACAAAACACAGATTTAACAGATGTTTCTTATACTCAGCTAACTTTTCTCTAAGGCTAAGAAATTAAACTAGACACACACACACACACACACACACCCTTAATAGTACTCTATATACACAACAAGCTCAAGGTCAACACACGGCTAAAACCAGACAAAGTAATTGGTCATTGTAGGCCTTTCCCCATTTGTTATCCCATAAGATTGCCATTTACTATGTATGCGTGGTTGTATGTTTTTAGTAATGTGTTTGAACAGACTTGTTTACTTATGTGGATCTGTCATAATTTAGTTCATTAGTAATTTAGACGGCATGTTACAACGGTTGTAATCCATTGAAAATAGCAGAGACTGTTTATTTATATGCTGCAGTCTGACCAAACAAGCCACTGTCGTCTAACTCGTGTTTGTGTGAATAATGAGGTATTTATTTTGGAATGGACATTGCATCCATATATTGTATTAAATAAGTTATAAAGTGAAGCACAGAAAGAAGTTAAATCCATCAAACTGCTGGATCTCTGCCCTCAGATTGTTCAGACAGAAGTGGGAGTGGAAATGGAGAAATGTCCCTTATGCAAATGTAATGTATTTTAAAGTATAGAGTAGAGAAATGTAAAACTGGCCTTGATGACATTCAACCTTGTGCAAGGGCCCTTTTCAACCCACTCCTGTAAGTCGGCACCAGGTAAAATAATAACTTAACCTGTCTATCACCCCACTGTAAAGGACAAATTATGTCGCTCGCCAACTGTAGAAAATCATTTTGAGTTGAAGTGTTAATTGTGACTAAATTAATACATTTTGCTGCTAACATCAGGTTATAGTATTACACAACTTGTATTACATTAGCACTCAAATCAAGATTATTATATTTTGAACTTCACATTACAGCTCTCTGTGCCTGTGCTTTTAAGTGTCCTTTGATTTGCGGGCACCTTTTCATGTTCCTGATTTGTGCACCTGTCTCACTCAAGCTCTTCCAGCAGTTCAAACTATCTCCTTGTTTAAGTACAGTGAACAACTCAAGGCATGACAATATAATCAGATTGTTATGCTGAGACTAGCCTCTCGGTGCTTTCTCTCTCGTGATGGCTGTGAGGTGCAACAGATGGTGGCCAAATTATGTTTTAGCACCAAAAGGGAGGACGACTCTTAAATTCTTAGTCTCTTAAGGTGGGCCAGCCAAACCTTCTCAATAACACACCCACAAATGAATTCATTGAAATAATAGTAAGACATTTTGGAAAATATGCTTATTTGCTTTCTTGCTGAGAGTTGGATTAGAATATACCACTCACATCACTCTCTTGTCTTTGCATTAAGGTAGAGCCAGGTGCTGATTTGCTTATTTATCATAAAGACCTGAAGCAGGGGGGAGCAGCTACACTCTAAAGCTCAAAAACACACCCACCTGCACCCCTAAAGCTTATTTATTGACACTTCAACTTCACGGTCACCACAAGGCTAGAAACACGTTAAGCTCATAACTCCCTGGTGTCAACTTGTGTTTTTAGGTTTACGTCACAGTTTGCATTTTGGTTTTGTGTTTAACAAGAGAGCTTGAAAGAGGGTACAGTACGAGGATGTGAGCTTTGGACAGAGCCAAGCTAGCTGTTACCCATCCAATCTTTATGCTAAGCTAAGCTAATCGCCTGTTGACTCTAGCTTTGTATGGAGTATAATATATGGTGTCAGGGGCATGTCCATATATCGTATGATAAGTCTATAATTATAATTATAGTGACAGGCCTAGGTAACAGCTTTTCAGTGTTTGGGACTGGTTCTTCGCTGCCCTGTGTTCTCTATCTGCTTACTGCCTTGCTTCAAGGACACCTCGGCAGGTGTCCTTGAAGCAAGGCACCAAACCCCCACACTTCTCCTCAGGAGCTGTATAGCAGTTGCCCACAGCCTAATACTAAGATGGGATCAATTTCACTGTGTGTGCTTTGTCTGAGCAGAGAGGATCATCAATGAAGTTGTATCCCAGTAACTATGACCCTGATGCTAGTTTATCTCACAGTGAAGTATTTATTTTCAAGAGCTTGCTGTTTCCTGAGCACGAAAATGTTTGTGCAGTTGTGCAGTATATCAACAACGTGGTGAAGGTGGTTTGTAAAGAGGGTGGGGTCTGGATGATGTTTGAATAATACTTTATACCTATGCTAATTGAAATTATGCATGTTGGTTCCCAGTTGTTTAAAAAGAAAAAAAAAAGGTGCCAAACAGGCGACCCGATAATGTAATTGAAATGCTTTGTTTGGGTTAATATTCATAGCTCATCCGATCACAGCTTATGTACAATGTTAGTCGCTGCATTACTCAGAGCCCGCCCTTGCATCCCTGTGGACACTTATGCTTAACATAGAAGTACACACATACACACACACATACACACAAACACAGAGGCAGTGGCTGTTTAATATTTATGGTCTGCAGCATTACTTATCATTATAAATATTTATTGTGATTTACTCTTTTGTCTGGGTCCTTTTCTCTCTCTCACTCTCTCTTTCGGTCTCTTCCTCGCCCTGGAGACTTCAGACACCAGCAGCTGCACGTATCAGTGGAATCACTCTGATTTTCTCTCCTTGGGTTTCAGAGAATTTGCTTTCTTTCATTTCTTATTTATTGTATGCCCTCAGTTATTGTTGTTTTCCTCTTTCTCTGTTTTACCATTAGATTGCTAATGCTTTTCAGGTGTTGCATTGATTCTGTGGTTTTCTGCTTGGATTACACTCTATCTAGCTCATACCCACCAGGCTCTACCTTTGAAAATATGTATATATTTGAAGAGGATACATGCTGGTCTATTATTGAATATAAAAGTACAGTTTACCTGGACTTTCTCTTCTCTATAGTTGGTCCTGTATCTATAATATTGAGTGCATTCCTCAACGTTCTTGGATAAGTGTCTTCTGTGTCTTCTACCAATGCCATACCGTGTGTTTTATGGACTCTGTGCAGATGCTGTATGTTTTAGAGCTAAGACACAATGATAAATGCTTCCAACAGAAGGTTATAAATTACAGAGTGGAGGATGTTTCGCTACCGCCACTGTTTAGACAGGCCTTTATGGGGTAATAGTCACAGCGGTAATTATAATTCATTATTGTAGGGTGAGGCTGAATGTGGTAGCTCACACTGTTAATAATGGGGAGCTTATCATGGGTGTTTTGACATTGTGAGACGGGGTGTGGAAGGCTGTGGACGAACAGGCGGGAGCTGAGTGTAGTGAAAAGTCTAAAGATTCCCAGAGTTTGTTCACTATAGGTCCTTGATACTGTTGCGATTGCAAAATTAGATGAAAAAAGGGTTTGGGGAGTGTAGTGGAGCTTAAGGTTGGTCTCCATCGGTTCATTTGTTTGGTCACCTGATGATCTCCGAACCTCAGCTGTCGGTCTGACGCCGATTTAGCCTCCAGGGACGACAACAATATTTCTGGGGTTCCGGTGTAGCCAGCGAATATGCGGGCAAAGACTTCCCTTTTCTTGTGTTGGTCATTACAGTCCGATTTGTAACTTGAGATGTGAGAATGGAGTTGGAGTTGAGAGACGACATCTATGACTGGATTGTTTCACAAGTAGCCAGTTTATACTCAGTGAACAGTAAAAAAAAAACAAATTAAGCGGATAAAAAGTTTAATCAATGCCAAAAATTGCATTTCGGCTCATATGTTCCGCCTCTTTCGCTCTCCACATGGACTGTTTACCTGCATTCAACCCGACCCATGTACTAAGGATGAGTCCTTACGGCAGCAGCCAGGGTTTGAATCTGACTTTGCTGCATGTTGTCCCCTTTCTCTCCCCCTTTCCTGTCCATCTTCGGCTGTGCTATATAATAAAAACGAAAAAGCGGCAAAAATTAATCTCCCATTCCAAAATCTTGTCCCGTTGCCTACAGATTCTGCATTTATATGCATATATCTGTTTACAGAGTTTATTTATCAGTTCATTCATTCTTTTCATTCAGACAATAACCACTTTTTTGCAACATGTTAAAAAAAACACTGAAAAGCCAAAAGGTGTGCTACAATTACAGTTAAAACAACAAGGACTGGAACTAATGTTTAGTTGTTTCGTCCATAACATGTCTGAAATTGGCCATCACTATTTCCTGAAGCCCAAGATGAGGTCTTCCATTTGCTCATTTGGTCAGACCAGCAGTTCCAGCAAAGATATTCACTTTACATTGATATAAAACACAGAAAAGCAGGGAAAAAAAGTCGCTGTTGAGAAGCTTCAATCAAGATATGTTTGCTGTGATGTATGTATGTATGTCCACACATGCTTTCTTTGTCCTCTCCCTTGTATTCAGCGCGTCTCTGTAGTATACTCGTCACTCTTTATCATTCTCTACAGCCTCCCTGTCCTGGTGCTAATCTCATTGCTTCATCATTGAGGACAGTGACAGAAAGAGAGAGGCAGGACCAAGGCCTTTTGCGAAGTGAAGCTGCCAGCCACAGAGAGCTCTGCATTAAGCCTTTTCACTGGCAGCTCAAACTCTATCTCCAGCTTATGCCCACAATACAGTCCTCTCTCTCCAGCCCCCCTTCTTTTTCTAGAGGTAACAGCTGTTTCTTCCAGTGGTCCACATGTGGTTGCAATCATTATATAGTGGCTGTGTATGCATGCAAACGATAGAACTTATCTTGCAAGCTGTCACAGTCTGCTGTGAAGACATCCGCTCCACTTTATTGGACTCCTCTTTTACAAAAGTATACATTGTTAAAAAAAGTGTTAAAGTTGTATCTCTCTCTCTCTCGCGCGCGCTCTGTGTGTGTGACCGTTATCTGGGTGGTCAGGAGATAATAGAAACAGGCTGTTCCATCCTGTCGGCAGGCAGCAGTCGCTGTGAGCACCCCCACCTGCTCGTTAATGGTTTAGAGAAATAAAGCAGTCATAAACGTGCGCTCGCCATCGCCATTAC
This sequence comes from Bovichtus variegatus, assembly GCA_943593645.1. Taxonomy (NCBI): domain Eukaryota; kingdom Metazoa; phylum Chordata; class Actinopteri; order Perciformes; family Bovichtidae; genus Bovichtus; species Bovichtus variegatus. The sequence continues at coordinate 17,560,637 of CALSCE010009347.1, forward strand.
ACTAAAGTGTCCGCAGTAAAAACACACACAGCTCCCATCAACCCCTGCAGGTGCACTAGGTCACAGCTGGGGGACTGGCGAGAGGTGCAGTTAGTCCTCGTTTGATCAAAGTAGGTGAGGGATATTGCATCTTGTCTCTGCTAAAGAGGTTTGAGGTTTATTTTTGTATTTTCATGTGTGCGATATGGAAATTAAGCGGAATATATGAATTCTCTCTTTAGTTTAGTTGACGGAGTAGCTGTTTAGGACATGTGATCATTAATTGGAGAAATTCCCTAATAGCCATGGTGTCTGTGCTTTCCCCAGGCTGCTGCTCTGCTATTGCTCTTTAATATTGATCAGAAAGTCTTATAGCAGTTTGTGTACATAGGCATAGCGACCAAGAAATTTAGGGAAGGCCATAAAAGTCAAAGTTTAATTAATTATTCACCTCTTCCTTTCAGTCATATATCAATAGATTTTTTACAAACAATACTTGCATGGCTACATGTACACTGAAACATATTTTAGTTCGCTGTAATTGTTGCTCGAGTCCATACTGACAGTAAGGACACCCCTGATTGCAATGGAAGAGACAAAGTGCACACTCCTCATTCTGTGTAAAAAATGCATTTTGAAGTCCAGCCAAAGCCAATATGAGGCTTCAGCAGTTTCAGTTAGACAAATCAAGTTACAGTGTTTTTCGAGCGGAATTAAAAAGACTAAAAAGAGAAGAGACCCACTTGATTTGATTTACTCAGACTGCTGAAGCCTCTATTGGCCTATTAGCTTTAGTTAACGTTTTGAAAACATTTTTGCACAGAACAAGGACTGTGGATTTGATTCCCCATTTCTTACATTGAAATCTTGTTAGGCAAGGATCTCTATACGATCAGAGGACAAGAGGAACAATTACAGTGACTAATAACTAGATGATACAGGCATGTGAGTATTTGTTTAAAGACACACTTTACCTTATATTGTAATCTACGGCAAAGTTATTTTCATTGCTTTTGCATATTTGTTACCGATAATTATCGAGCAGACATGACTTGAAGAAAAATGATTTACTGGAGTGCTGTAAACTGTGATGTGCAGTCTGTAAACTGTGATGTGCAGTCTGTA
>CALSCE010009347.1:17561750-17603339 GCA_943593645.1 Bovichtus variegatus
GTCTGTACACTGTGATGTGCAGTCTGTAAACTGTGATGTGCAGTCTGATAGGACATGCGTATCTCACTCGGAATTTCCATTTGATTCCGATGGTGCCTGCGAGTGCAGTGTGAGCCACCGGCTTCCACACTGCTGGTCTACAGGCACCTCATTCTGCTGTGTGGAAGTAGTGCTTTATTCCGCAGAAGCACAGAATGTATGATGAAGATTCTGCTTTGTGCGTCTCATGCGCACAGACAGCACAATGTGCAAAGTGGTAACATAAAGTGGCGCTCATTTAAAGGTAACTGATCTCTGTATCCCACTTGTATCGCATTTGTGAAGATTGCTCTTGTCATGGATACATAAAATGTGAGTAAGTGAGACGGAGAGCCTTTAAAGGAGGGTGCGTGAGTGGAACGAACCAGCTGAGGACCCAAAGCTGAGGAAGATAACCTGACAAGCGTGTCTTCATCATTGTCTTCCCCACAATGATTGTCAGAAACTGGACATCTTCACTGTGCTGCTGGTGGTAGTGTGTGTTTGTGTGGGTGTATGTTTGTTATCTATTCTTTGTCATTGTGTTTAGGTGTGCAACACTGAGACAGAGGAGGTTGTCTGTGTTTGGACTGGGGGTCATCTCTATTTTGACAGCAGGCTTTGACAGTCAGTAATTGGTTTCCTTTTCCATGCCTCTCGAAGTTCTGCAGAAAAAGCAATTTTAGGAGCCAATCAATTCAAATTCTAGCTCACTCACGATAGAAAAGCCTGTGCAGCTTTAACCTCCCTTCGCTGTCCATGAGATAACTGGGCTGATAATCTTCTCCTGTGGCCCCTCCAGCCCAACCCCGGTTTACACACATACACACACACACTGGCACACACACTACCCCTGTCTTTCTGTCACCCATGAGGGGAAACTCTCATTTCCGAGGTTTCTTGAAAGCAATTGAGTGTGATAATAGGAGTTTATATTGTAAATGGTTGGGGTGCATATTTACCCCAAGACTGAATGACCTGGACACACCGTGCATCTCTGTTCATGTGCATCCATTCCACATACACTCGAACGTACGGACCCGCATACACACTCCACGTACACACTATACTATGCATACAAAAACACTCCAATCATCTCACACATACTGTCACACTTGCATTAACAGGCATGCAGACACACAAATGAGCGCACTGGTACACAGGTACACCCAAATACATACCGACACACACACACACACACACATACACAGACACACACACAGTGTTTGCCTGCTGGCTTCACCTCTCTGAAGGTAGGAAACACATCATTTAACCAAACTGGTCAACTGAGAACTAATTTCTCTTTTGTAGTTACTGCCTGAGGACCCTAGGGTTTGCAGACTTTATATTGGCAATCAGCAGTGCACTGACTCTTTGTGCAGAAACTCCTTAACAACTTAGTTTGGATTTTGAACACTAACTCTGATACCTCAGTGCCCTGCTCCTTAGCAAGGAGGAGATTTTCATCACTGCAGGCCCAGTATTAATCTACAATACATACTGCCATTGTATCATCTCACCAACCAGCTTGGTCAATGGTAATGTGCATCCTCCATACTTCCTTTTTGTAACTTTGTTCAGTTATTTGGAGGTTTGCTTTATGAATCCATCAGCATTACTTATTTGGCATGAAATCTATTTATCCCAGTGAACCATCGCGGTACTTTAGATGCTTGTTGTCATTGTCAGTGAGGTTATTAGGCACATTAGTCAGGCACATTGCCCAGCTTTATTTCCACGTCAATTTTTTTTCCCTCATTAAGCCATACTCTCACACTCTCCCTGTGCATCCCACCTTGACAACTTTTCCGTCACCTCCAATTCCCCAACCAAAAAAGTTTAAGCTCTAATGGCGATGGGGGACAAATGCATAATACCCTGGTGTCAAGGATTCGGGCCCATGGTGTTTAAGTTACTGCAAATCCCTGCACAAACCAATCTCTACCATCCATCTGCTGCGGGCCTTCTGAGTCTAAAGTTGAAAGTCTTTGGCATGCAGTTGGCAAAGTGATTGGGGAGGGGGGGTGGCTATCGTCTCTCTCTCTTTATTTCTCTCTCTCTGTCGGTCTCTCTCTCATCCTCTCTGTCTGTCGTCATGGCGAGAGGGGCTCGGCCGCAGAAGCAGAGGTAGTATTAGCTCCCAGGCTGAGACAGGCTCCTGTCACCGCCTCGATAGCTGTCACGCCAACACCCGCACCGCTATCATTGGAGCACTTATGGGCCTGTCACTCACCTGGGAGAGAGGGAGCAAAGGAGGGAGGGAGGCGTCGAGGGAGAAGAGTGTGCTAAGGGAGATATGTAGAGGAGAGGAGAGACAGAAGAGATGGAGGCGGAGCTCGGGATGCAGGGAGGAAAGCGAGGTAAAGACAGAAAGGCAAAGATAAAGGAGGAGGGGGATGGGGGAGGAATGCAAAAAGAGAGAGGGAGAAGCAGTTCAGTGGCATTAAATGATGAGGTCATCGAGACATGACAGATGAAAACTCAAAGGTTAATGTAAGAACCTGACTGGAGTCCCAAACACCTCACATGTAGTTAGCATCCCACTTTCTACTCGTTCAGCAAGATGTGCTTCAGTGCACTTGACAACAAAGTGAGGGCCATTTGGACATTAAAAAGAGCCATTGATTCGCCATCCAGGACGATGTAGTGGAAGCTCTCTGTGAAATTACGGGCTTGAGCTAAACTGCATGGTATAATTTTTAGAAGGAGGAAAAAACCCATTGATTGCTGCAGCCGTTGTTCCATCTGTGAGAAGCATTGTGGATGGACACACACACACAAACACATGACCATTAATGCATTCAATTTAAAATGCACAGATACTTCCTAACAGATTCAAATGTGCACACATACATTCACAGCCAAAAAAGTATTACCTCACACACATTTTGGCCCATTTGCTGGTGTGTCTCACTTCAGACTCCTATCATTCACAGCCACATGCAAAAATTCATTTACCCTACACACACACACGAACACACACAGTCCTACATAATAAGGTCGGTATCAGGGCATCACTGAATCACAGTGACCAGCATCGTGGTTGACAGAGCAGGCTGCAGACACGTTCCAGTTTGGCCCTTCAACTGACTGCAGAGTCACTGAAGTGAAACTCTATTACAACAGCCTCTCCAGCCACGATCCATCAGCCGCGACACAACACACTGCGTGTCAGTGCATGTGCGCACATGTACATGCATGTGTTTACAAAGACAGATTGGCTTTTCATAAAGTACAAGATTCCTGAAAGTGTTGCTCTTTATGTGCATTTCATTACATCATTTGTATCTGCAAAACATATGACAGTAGTTGTTGCTGCTTTTTCAGGCGTCAGGCAGAGGAGGAAAATGTGTCAGTTCTTTTATCAGATCAAATCCAATCAACACCCCTGGGTGAAGCATGATTTATGATAAAGTCATACAATCACAGATAGCTGTTAGAGTGAGAAATTTAAGAAACTGAGCAAAACTGATTGTATACAGCTGTTCGGCTGTGTTGTGTTATTTAAAAAATGGTGATTAAGCTCACACAGGCACAAATGTAAGATAACAGTTACAAGTTGACATTCCAATGTTGAATACCAAAAGGTGAAAATGGAGCACAAACACAGATCTTAGGTCTCAACTTTACCATCTGTGTGTGTGCTACCTTTTTACCTTTGGGCATTTGACTTTGGAACTTTATGAACTTAAGTTTAGCACCACAAACAAATACTGGGAAGGTGCATCCTCTCAAAGACCTACTTACATTAACATGAAATGGAAAACAGTGAACTTTAATCTTTTCAGTTTTCAAAATTGCATTTAAAAGCCGCCACACATAATCAGCCTTTAACATAAAACTTGATTAAGAGTTTAGAAAGGTTTTTTTTTTCAAATGAATCCTGAAAGAGCACGGAAAATTAGACAAGATAAGAGTAGATAAGAAACAATAAAAAGAGAGAATCAGAAGCTTAATGTACTGTAAAACCTTACAAGGAAGTAAAGATGATTATAAAAATAAACGCTTTTTTTCTTGTTGTCTTTTCTGTCCAGGCTACAGACGGAGATGCAGGCACATTTGGGATTGTGCGTTACTACTTCAGTGATGAGCCAGACCAGTAAGATACAGCTACACACACACACACACACGCACACACTCAAACAGTCCACATAAAATCACAATCGCATAAATTTTTTATTTATTTGGCCACTTGTGAACGATTGTACTGCACTGTCTTTGCCTCACTGCCTGCCAGAGACAGCTGAGCTACAATGATGTCTGCCGCTTTTCTTTACGCCTGCTCCCTTCAGGCCAAAAATGTACAGAATCACACAAAGAGAAAAACACACATTCACATAATCCTTTCATTCATTATCTTTAGTATCAAAAGGAAACAATCAGTGTGACTTTTTTTTAATTATTTTTGTTTCCCGGTACCCTTTACTGAGTCTCATTTTCGTGTATTTCTGTTCTGTTTATTTGGTCATATGTTGTATTTGTTTCGCAAAGTTATATTCAATACCAGTGTATTGCTGCAAACATGAGAAAAACCTCTGGATTTAGAAAATGTTCTTGTTGTCACAAGATCTCTTTCTTATTACAACAATATACATTAATGCTACATTTTATTGTTATTACAATTTAAAACCCTATTGTGTTTTAAATAGGGAGGTTTTCTCATAAGATAACTCGATAACAAATCAACAAGTGCAACTGTTTTTATCTTCAGTTAACAAGGGTGACACGATTCTCATCTTGTGATGTATTGTAATGTGCTTTATACTAACGCTCAAAGAAACCATTAACTATTCAGTACCTCTCATTAAAAGCTAAAAAAGATCAAGCTTTTAAACTCAACAGTAGAACAAATACAGATTATTGAGCACCTCCCTCCCACACAGACACGTTTTATCTGATATCTGTACAGTGCCTACAATATTTTAGATTTTTCTTCTCCAATATTTTACTATGTTGTGCTTATAGTATTGAGCATGGGAAATAAATCTTTCAAAACTAAACAAGTTTGGTGTGATGGCAATATCATAAAATGAATGTATTATAGTTATAATGAGAAAAAAGATCTTGTCATAATAACCTAATAACTTTTGCTAGTTACCTGCCTCTAATTTCCTCTTGTTTGTGTCTTGCAGGTTTTCATTGGACGATGAGACGGGCTGGGTCATTCTGCGGGCCAGTCTGGATTATGAGCTCATGCGGCGCTTCACGCTGACCGTGCTGGCGAGGGACGGCGGCGGGGAGGAGACAACAGGGAGGATCCGTGTCAATGTGTTGGACGTCAACGACAACGTGCCGCTCTTCCAGAAGGAGGCGTACGTGGGCTCGCTGAGAGAGAACGAACAGGCCGTCCAGCCGGTGGCACGAGTCAAGGTGAGACGTGTTAAAATCATGCACGAAAAGTTTCAAAACAGTCAGAGGCCGAGGGTACACTCTTGTTACCTGACAATAAAACTGGCCTGTTTATAGCTGCTGGAAAATGCCCTATAAACATACACCTGTAACCATCACTTTTAAAACCAAAATGAACAACCATAATGGTAGTGGCGTGTCGCTTAGCAGCAGTTGCAATAAATTAACTACATTTCTAGACCAAAAGAAGTATATTTATTATTGATTTAAAGGGGCCACTCGCAAAAGGAAGCGTGACTCTATTCATGGATGAGAGGCTCGTGATCGTTAGCGGGTGTAGTTCGGTAGAAAGAAAAAAGTTCCTACATAAAACTTCTCACAACAAGGTCTATGGATTCTCTTGAGTAACCGGGTCATGATTTCTGGAAAGAGACATTGCGGTTGAGTTTTGATGTGGACGCTTTGAGTACTAAAACCCAAGTGCCTTCTAGTTCCATGATATTGGAATGAAGGTAGACATCTCCACGGCCTCCAACACTCAGCAACTCACACTAAAACTACCTTGATTGATAAATAGCACAACAGGTAAGAAGAAAAATATGGATTTTGGGGTGAACTGTCTCTTTTTAAGATGTAATTATTCCTGTTACACTCAAATTGTAAAATTAAGATTGTCACATGGGGTTGGCGTGCGGTTCATTTAAAAGATAAACACATGCACATATAAATAGGTATAGCAAACTGTGCACTTGCACAAAGATGCCTTTCACTCCTGCAACAGAGGATCTCAGCCTGACACAAATACCACCCGTCATCAGACTCACAAGCAGGAGGGCAAGTTTTTCTGCCCTCCTGCTCTTTCTTACTTGTTTCTTCTGTTACTTTAATCATGCTGCTATGTGTTTGTGTGCACTGTATCCAAGACGAACAGGTCAGCCTGGTGTGTTGGCCATCAGTCACTGCCACACAAAAGGCAGAGGTACACGGGCCCAATAGTAACTAATAGCTCAGCGTTTCCTTTGATTGCGCCCTGGAGAGAAAGACTATTACGTCCCTTGTGGCAGCGGGTACAGCAGTGGCTTACCCCGCCACAGTGCACTTTGCCGGCTTGTCTTTACATTGTGGGAGTGGAGCTGATGACTGGGTTCAATGCTCGGCTCACTGTGTTTGATTAGTCTGAGCTAACCTTAAACGCTGCTGATATTAATACGCCGCCCGAGAGGAACAGGGAAGCCAGTCGCACAATTCTGTGTGTCAGCGATTTGCCCTGGAACTCACTATACACATACACATACACACAAACACATACACATACACATAATACTCAAAACAGAGAGAGTAGGAGTAAAGAGGAAAAAGACTCAAATAGATAGGAGAGGATGTGTTGAGAGACAAAGCAAAGAGAGGCTGTTTGCTTCATTCTTTTTGCACACAAAGCCTCCTACTATAGTGCTTATGCTTTCTAACAGCAAAAAAAAAATTCCATTTTCTCTACATGTCTTATTCCTTTACTTCTTTGCCACTCGTCTATGTGATTTGCTGCCCCCCAACTCCTCTTACCTTGGAGTGGTAAACGACCGTCAAATAAGAGACTATTTGTTGAAATTTGATATAGGAAGACACTCTGGAAGAGAAAAGCCACAGTTTATGAAGTTGTGGGGGAAGAAAGGTATTGCTTACTCAACAATTTGGCATGAAATCAAAGAGTAGAGATATGCGTGTTATGGGGAGATACAAGTGAGTGTTTTTGACAACCTGTCCAGCCTTTAATGATGCCAGTGAGGCCCAGTAGACTCTCCTCACAGCCGGAGGACTCATGTTTAAGTTCCTGCCAACTCGAGAATAATGAGGGGGTGTCATCATTGTTGTTGATGTTGTTGTGGATTAGCCCTGCAAAGCATAGTTTCATCTGTCCTCTGCCTGCTTAGCTTGTCTCGGCTCGGTTGGTGTTCATCCAGTATTGACGCCCGCGCCACTAATAGCCAGAATCAGCTTTAATCTGTCCAACAACATGCCGTCACTGACTGACAGCTTCCTGGCTGCACACATATGCATGGACTCATACGCACCCATGCTGTGCGAACGTACACGTATAAATTTTAGCACTGTCTACTGCAGAATCTGTCCTGTTAGACTGCTCGTCTTCACGTCTCACTCAAAACGTCTTCTCTCTGCCCACCCACAGGCTACGGATGAGGATTCTCCCCCCAACAACTTCCTGACATACACCATCACTTCAGCCTCGGCCTTCCTCAATTACTTCAGCATCGTCATGGTGGAGGGCTACGCAGGTACGCTCACCTGTTAGGAGCATGAAGCCACAATCTATAATAAAGATCTTGGCAGGGATGTTGTGGATGTTTAGACTATTTATTTGCTACACCTCAGTGATGTTTTCAGTGTAGTGAGTCCCCGGCACCAGGTGGTTATTTGAGTGGGTCCCCGATAATATGTGAGTTTTTTGACAAAGTGTAGTAACAAATAAAATCCCAAATCAGAAAACTTTATTTACGAAACATTATACAAATCAAATTTCATGTAATAATGCAGAGAAAAGTCTGAGTCATCGACCACTGTAATGAGTTTAGTGATTAAAGTTGAATCTTTATTCCCATACTTCTTAACTCAGTTCATTCAACGTTCTGTGCTATTCTGTATACAGTATAATTATATATATTTTCAGAAACTAAAAATCACTTTTAAAAGTGTGATTCAATCTATAAAAATTGAAATAAACTATTGTATACATTTTATAGTTCAACATTTTGAGAAATACGTTTTTTTTTTTTTTACGTTTTTCTTTGTGTATGCGTGTACAATTTTGGGTTGTTGTTTGCCATTTGACCCACAATTTAACTAAACGATGATGCTGGTGCAGGTCCCACAAAGAGCACAAAACTCCACCTTTCTCCTTCTCATTCTCTTCTTCCATCAGTGATCAGTGTGGCCAGGCCTCTGGACTATGAGCAAGTTCCCAACGGGATCATCTACTTGACAGTGATGGCTAAAGATGGGGGAAACCCAGCCCTCAACAGCACCGTCCCTGTCACAGTGGAGGTGATTGTAAGTACAACCCTGCAAAATACACACAGCATTGAACGACACTAACTTGTCCCGACTGCCCTGTCATGATACACAACCACGCCTAAACGTACAAGTAGCAGTGCCTCTTCCAAATGTGGAGTCAGCAACTGTGGACACAGAGCAGAACCTCGCAAGGACATTAGTCCTTTTTTTCATAGACATCTGTGTCATCAGCAGTACACTCTCCTCCAGCCTATGGACATTACCCAAATATAAACATTAGCAGTCTGCATTCATATTGAAGCTGTGAGAGAGCATTTTCTACAAGCTGCTACTTTGTAAGTTAGAAACTCCTCCTCCAGGCTTTGGTCAGAAGTACAGCCCACCTTAACAATGAATACTTGTCTTCTGTCCTCATTAAAAATGACAACATCTGGTGTGTTAGTTGGAAGGTTTAAAAACACATTAAAATGCCTGATGCGCAGTTTAAAGACAGAAAATACAACTCAGGAACGCTTCTACATTCTCACAGATGAAAAGGGGTATGATCCTACTGTCATGTTTTACTATACACATTGATTTGTACACACAGCAACTATTCCGCTGGCTTACTTTAACTGTAAACAAAGATGATGTTCATAACGATTGCACAGTATCACCAATAGGAAGACAAGTTTTCCCTGTAGGTTCACACCAGTCCCGTGTCCTTGCTGATGTTGATGTACAAGCAGCTGGTATTTGATGTTTAATGTCACTGACATGGATCAGGGGGTTGGTTTAATGTTCTCAGAAACAAAAGCAGTTTCAGAGTTAGACCTCAGCCCCCGGGCCAGTGTCACTCCAGTTCTTTCCCAGAGGTCACTGAGGTCAGGCCATTTATCGCCATTGTTCAACACGTTGAACTTTTATACATACTATATGCACACCAGTGTGCAAATAGTCTTCAAACGGTCCTGCAGTGGAGTTGGAACTGTCCTCAAGATTGCACCATAAACAGTCACGAGATGAACCTTTTACCAAATCAGTAAATTTAGCTCTCAGGCTTTATTGAACCACTTGAATCCTTTTTTTTCTATCCACCTCCAACTTGATTTGTAATATAGTCCTAATGTACAATGGTATCTACGGCAGATTTATGTTGTCCATGTATTTTGTACCTATATTGTAAATGCTGTAAGGTAGGCTGTTCAATATAATGTTTTCGGGTTTGAGTATCATCGTGGCCCTTCTGCAGAAATCCTTGGTGTCCTACGTGTTTTTTGGTTCCAGGTACTTAAATAGTTAAAAACGTGTTTGTTGGTGGCTCTTTTCGCCTTTGCTGAGAATCTTTCTAATTTACACTTTTTTAATACATCTTCAAGCGTGGTATTTTTTTCAGAAAGTATGTAATGACTCTCTTGGCACTTCAGCAGACACACCCTGTGACAAATTCCTCACAGTCTCCCCACGTTCAAAGGCACGATCTCCAACCTTTTACAGAAATCTTCTAAATTAAGTTCCCCACAGATGTGACTGTGAAATATTTGTGGGCCCGAGACTTGGGAGAGGAACTTATGGAGCTGTTATATCATCTGCACGTCTTATATGTATCAAAATGTTGATACCAGTGTGTGACATGTGTTAGCTGGCTCATGGTGGAGCGTTTCATACGTTTTCAACTTCACTTACATATTGGATTTCAGTATTTCCTCTCTGTCTGAATTATTTGAAGTATCTTTTGATCCATGTCTGACTACAGCTTTGTTTGCAGTTTTATCACATTCTATGCAGCTATCTGAGCTTTCAGCTCAGTTGCTTTTGTCAGTCTTATCGGTAAATGTTTTATTTTAAGGCACTGGATAAAGTCACAGCCGACTACTCGTGCAAGCAGTACTTCACAGATGTTTTAATATATTAAACAGTTGGCGGGGGGGATAAGATACTCTGCAAAGGTTCTGGGTCCTAATTCTATAAGATATTGCTGCTCTTTCTGTTGCATGTTTGTCTGCAACCTGATTCAATTGCACCTTTTTCTTTTGTAAATGTTATGTGCCATTTGTCTTTTCTCATGTATAAAAGATGTCATGGTGTCATGCACTTGCAGTCTTCTGTTACATGGTTTCATTTGAATGCATTTCCATGTTTTCTACACTATCTAAGGCGGTGCAAACACCCTGTGAGCCGTGTCTGATTACAGATCTGTATGCAGGTTTTCTGACTCTGTTGCTTTTACTAAGTTAAACGCTGTGAGGAGATCATGTCTGCTTGCTCAACACGACTGAACCGAGATGTTTTGTTTGCATTCACAACTTTTCAATTCTCATTTGATCCAACATATGACACGTCAGTTTTGTAGCAAGTGGATGGATGATACCTAATGAGACAACCATGTTTTTTTTGCCATCCTACAATACTGTATGCAGTTGACTATCTCATACCTGTCACTATTTCTGATGTTGCTACCTCTGTCAGACTTATTGAGTGCTATAGTGTCAAGAATTGGAAGAAGTCTTTCCCAAAAAAAACATTAGAATCTATGTATAATACATATTTTTCTGTTCTTTCTCTGCATTTTCAAGGAGGTCCTGATGGAATTCATGAAAAGCATTTGTAATATAAATGTGGTTTACATCATGTACTGCTGACTATTCTGTACAACAGTCTATGCCAGTTGTTATCTTTTACATATTTTTTTCTGTTTTTCTCTGTCTTTTAAATAGCAAACATGAATGTTGATCTTTGCTAAGATACTATAAATACAGCAGTAAAAATATAATGAGCAACCAGAACTCATAAACAGTATCTCTACTGGCTCTTAAGCTCATTTCCCCTGATGGACATCTATTATACAAGTAACTTTTAGTAATAAAAGAAGAAATGACAGAGTAGAATGGATGAATCCGGCTGGAATATTCTTGAATATTCTATGCAAGGACAGTACGCAATATCTATACACATCCTACATGTGGGAGAAATATTGTGTAAAAGAATGAGGGAATCTGTGCTGGAATGCAAAAACCAACAGGGAGAGATTCTGTATTCCTTCGATGTCTCTCTCTCTGTCCTCAGCAGTGTCGTGACTCACACCACAGGGGTTTATCAGTGGCTGGCAGCATCACACACACACAATGCTTTACACCAGTGTAACACAGAGCCCCGATAGATAATGGTGCCAGTGACTGTTGTTAAAGTGTTAACATTTCTCAGCAGCTCACGCAGTGGGGAGTCTCTCTGCGAATAGCCACACAACTGGATGAGTTGGTGTGAAAGAGTCTAATCCAGCAAGTGGGACGTTGTGAGAAATATATAAATGCTCTGAGAAAGATTGTGCGACAGTGGATGCTGATCCATGTTGTAGTCATTCATTCCTGTCAAATTACAGCTCTTGATTGCCCTTTGTTTTAGGTAATGCCATTAATAACAATGTCCGGAACGATTTTTATTGCAAATGTGTCTTCTTTTTAATATGTACCTCAGCTTTCGCATTTTTCCACTTCTTGTCCAGCTCCAATTTCTCTCACTCCTGCAGTTCTAAAGCAGTTAATGCGATTAACTATAATGCACAGTTTAAGGCTATAAATCAAAATGGTCCATGGACTACTAGTACGGTTTTACTATTAAAAACATTTTTGTTCTTCTCAATGTCTTAATTCCCAAATATGTTAATGTAATTGCTAATGTGTGATGGCAGCTTTTTTAAGTAAATTTCCATTTTCTCATTGTTCTGGTGCGTTGATTTGAGCTGTTGTTGATGTTTATACCTCCTCCAGGATGAAAATGACAACCCACCGGAGTTCAGCAAGCCGTCCTACATCGTCAAAATCCCAGAGAACATTATTGCCGGTGAGTCACTTTACAGTATACATTTGGGGTTGCAGTTTAGTTGCTAGAATGCTTTTTCTGGTGCACGACCAACACGGCACTTATACACTCCAAACAACTCAAACACCATGTGTAGCACATACAGTCACCTCTTACTTGAATTGCCTTACTATTAGCATATTCAACAAATGGCTCTTTATACCTCTTGAGGGCATGTTTTTTTATGTTTTATTTTATATGCTTCTCCTGGCCGCCTCCTCTACTATCTTATATGTTATGATTATGCATAATGTTTTTTAAATGCTCAGTCAGAATGCAGGATATTGACTATTCAAGGCAAAATCACTGGCTGCTCTATTCATTGTCATGCATGCATTCAGAAGACTCTTTTATCCCAGACAATAGATTAGTTTCCAGTCGCTAGAGGGAAATGAGATGTTTGACCGCCCCTTTCTCTCTCTGAGCTCCAGCAGAGGCAGGACACTTTTTGTTCCTCGGACCCGCTTTAAAGGAGCACATAGCTGAGCGGCGCGGCCCAGGGCTGAGGTTTAGGGGACTATGGCTAAAGTGCTTGGCCCTGAGCTGGGGGCCTAAGGCTTGGGCTGCAAGGCTGAGCTCAGGGCTAGCCCTGCGGCTCTGGCTATCCCTCTCATTCCCCTGTCTGCCTGGGTATTGATCAGGCCTGTGCCAAGTATAGGCTGTGCCAAACAAGCCAATAATCCACTAATCCATAAACCCACTCACTGCCATGCCATGAGTTGAGCTGTGGATGGGGGCGGTGAAGAAATTAGCTCTCTGAATGCCATTTCAGTTTGTCTCTGCAGCTAGACTTCACATATTTTCTCCATGACTGTCTCTCAGTTCACTTTTTTTCCTTCTTTCTCCCACTCCATGAGTTGTAACTTTCTTCATGTCTCACTCCCTTCACCCCCCCCCCCCCCCCCCCCCACCCCTCTCCTCCACAGGGGCGACAGTGCTGCTAGTGAATGCTACTGATTTGGACGCCTCGCGGGAGTTTGGCCAGGCCTCACTCATCTACTCCCTGGAGGGCTCCTCTCAGTTCCGTCTCAACTCGCGCTCAGGTGTGTGTTTGTGTGTGTGTGTGTGTGTGTGTGATCGAATGTACAAGTGTGTGTATTTTCTGAAAGTACATTTGTAATTGAGACAGATTTCTGAGATCTGATTCCATTTTTCATTTCAAATTCTAATTTTTTTTTAGCCTGAAAATGACTGTTACACAGTCATTGTTGCTTATTTAGATCTGTGTCTGCAGTACATTTTTCTGGATCCTAATTAGGCTCTTTGCTTGAATGTACATTGTGGTACACTGGGTTTATTTTGAATTTGAACTAAATTCATCCTGACATGAGACGAGATTGGCTTTGTAATAACATATCTGGCCTTCACTCGGGTGTCATGGTTGTGACATTTAAAAAACAAAACAATTTTGATCCGATTCCATGTGTGCTTCAGGAGAGATCACCACCACAGCCCTGCTGGACCGAGAGCTGAAGTCAGAGTACATCCTGATAGTCAGAGCTGTGGATGGAGGTGTGGGCCCTCAGCAGAAGACTGGCATCGCCACGGTAACCAATCATCTCTCTGATCCTATATACACAGAACAAACCAATTCACTCACCGTGTTTAATCAATGAGTATTTAGGATAAAATGATATTCTATTAAACACATATTTTGGCTTGTAAACCACGATGATCAAAGGTCTTCTTATATAACTGATATCATAAACTCACTCCCGCTCTGTTTAGGTGAACATCACCATCCTGGACATTAATGACAATGCCCCTGTGTGGAGTGATGAGCCATACCATACCAACGTAGTGGAGATGAGTCCAATAAACACTGATGTTATCTCTGTGAGTACAACCAGCCCCAACTTGGTAAACTTTACCTGCTTGCCGAGCTGAAAGTTAACAAAATGTGAATGTGAGCAGAATAAGCGAACACACTGGGATGATAATTCTTAGCATTTGTTGCATTCCGAGTAGGATGGATGATGGCTGAAACTTTACGAATTCATTTCTTGAAATGTTGGCCTCGACTTTTTGTATGCAAATGTGATGCAGGGAGGAGAGCAACAGTATCATTAAGTGGTGTTTCTTTTTGTTTTGATATATTAGTTTAGTCTGTGATTTAATTTGATTACTCTGTTTGCAAGCCTGAGTTAGCCAAAAGGTGTGTTTTAATAAAACAACATCTTTGTTTCAGAACGGAGTGATTAAAGTGTGAAGATTGAACATTGGAAGGTCATTAAAGGCATACTGTACATGAAAAACAGATGCATCTGCATGCATAGTCCTTCATTATCGATGGACAAATTGCCATCACTGTGTAGGTCATCACAAAGTAAACACTCTAATATTACCCCAAACTCTCTCATTGTCCTGCTGGTGTCTCTGGCAATGTGTTGTTGTTAATTAGGCCCTGATTGTCCATTAATTAAAGAGGCGTCAGTGAGTGTAATTAAGGGAGTCCGATTGCTAATTAAAATGTAGCCTGCAGTCATACGCATAGCAAATTTTTCAGCTGCTAGGCAGAAAAGAAGGCGAGAACCTGTCTTGCAGAGCAAGAGAGAGCGGGATGGAGAAATGGTGAGGAAAGTAAAATGAAAGATACAAGTGCTGCGCTGCTAAAACGTTGCTACATTTTCCACTTATTCCTGCTCTCTTGTAGCTATTCCTCAGTTGAGTTCATTCATGGTGCATCCAGTGATGCGTTGCATACTGTATGTGACTCTCTGTGCTCAGCGGACAGACGCTGTTGCCCCTCTGACCATTTTTCAATAAACTCGACCACCCAGGCTTACAGTCCTGTAATTGGCCCCAATGTAGCCCTGGCCCAACCGGTGTTTCCATGGTGACAAGAGGGCCACCTGCTGTGTCCTCCTGGAGGTGTCCAACGAGCCGATGAATTTGGTTGCTGTGCCCAGTGCAAGGATCATCCCACCTAAATCTCCGAGGACCCCACCATCCCGACTGCAGGATTTACATTCAGCACCTATACACATACAGTCAGCCTTCTAATATCTCATTTCAAAACAGTGCCCTCTTTTCTGCCACTCTGCAGTCAGGCCGGGGCTACAGTTCAATAGTCGAGGCTAATATATTTGCTCACCATCTTCTAATGTGCTCCGCTCAGACCAAAATTGATTAGATCAACTGACCGCGGCTCAACGCTTCCCCACATCTTATATCACCTACCTTTGTCTGTGCAGTAGCTGATCAATACGACTCTGAAATCCCTGCCTACCATGTCCCCTTAATAATTAAGGACCTGCAAAACCTTTGTTCCTCTAATGACCAATTAACCAGTTTCTAGCATTTTTAGTCAGTGCACTGAATAATTGATCAGCTCTTTAAGAATCAGCCAGTGTTTTAGGCGGGCTCCCGGCTTCATGCATTCATCACCCATCGCCACTTTGTGTCAGAAAAGTGACGTTGCCATTTTTCTTTTCGCTGACTGATCTGTTGGAACAGTTAGAAAGTGTTGTGTGTGGAGATGCTCTGGGGTAAGGATGGGGATGTTCTTATTACTAGAGCTATTACTATTTCCTTACTTCATCATTCCTCCCCTCTTCTCTCCTGACATCTTGAATTTTTCCTGTCTCGGTATCTTTAAGTTCTCCTCTGGACTCCACTTGCATGTGTATCTTGAGAATTCTTATATACAGGGTATGGGATACATACCTCTTTGTTGGGGGGTTATTAAAAGTTCAGGTTAAAGAATATTCAGAAAGGTTTTTCCTGTTTCTCCCCTGTCCAGGTGTTGGCAGTTGACCCCGACAATGGGCAAAATGGGACAGTGAGGTACAGTATCAGTCCGGAAAACCCCTTCTACACTATCAACAGCAGTACAGGGAAGATCCGCACCAGTGGGGTAACTCTGGACAGGGAAACCTCCAGCCCCAGGGACACAGTACTCATGAGGACTATTATCATCTCAGCTGTTGACCGTGAGTAGTGTGATGTCAGTTTGCACTCGTATTTGCCTTTCACTGTGTAAATTTGGCCGACTCATGAAACACCTAAGCCATTTGTAAGCAAGCTTAAATAGCTCTATATCATTCTCAGCAGAGAGCTTTCAATTCTGACCGATTAGCCTCTTTCTTCAAGCCTCATTCCTCAAGTTTTATGTTGACCATGAAACTTTTACTGTGGCTAATAAACCCCTTTGACCGTGAGATGTGGGTTGTGTGTGTATGTGTGCGTGTCTTTATGTGTCCTCTGGCGCCCTCTTTAGGTGGTACACCTCCACTGCATGCATCAGCGAGCACTACTGTGTTTGTCAACCTGCTGGATCTCAATGACAACGATCCAACCTTCCTCAACCTGCCCTTTGTGGCTGAAGTGCCAGAGGGACTCCCCATTGGATCCTCCGTTTTTAGGGTAAAATATAAAACTATATCCATGTATGATGGAATTTTAAAAAAAGGTTTTCTGTTATCTCTCTATTTAGTATCTATGATTTACCTTTTCAGTAACCTTCTGTGTTCTTTCTCTCCCTTCCTCTGTATCTTTCTGCTCTAGGTCCAGGTGGAGGACCCAGACGAGGATAAGAACGGGTTGATTACAATGGCCTTACAGATGGGAATGCCTCGCCTCGACTTCTACCTGAACACCTCCACAGGCATTCTCACCTCCATGGCAGTCCTTGACCGTGAGCAGATTGGACAGTACCACTTGAGAATTATTGCATTCGATGCAGGGAGGTTCCCCCGCACCTCCACCTCAACCCTCACTGTCACAGGTAAGAGTTTGCAAATGTTGGTGATGGTGATGAGAAGCTGGGGTTTGAATTCCCTTTTGCTCTCTCTGAAATTACCCTGCATATGAAGCTGCCAAGCCACGGTATGATTGGATTCTGCATGACATGAAGAGTTCCTTCATTATGACAGATAGTTAACCACTCACTTCTCTGCTGAGAATGACGCTACCACCTGCTGGTGGGACGTGAAAAATCCATCAGTAAAGGAAAATCAAAAAAGGAATGTAAAATGTATTTTTTTTTTTAATATTTTTTTTTACGCATTATCTCAAATGAGTCAGAAGCATCAAACTATTGTGAAATGTTTTGCAGAGATATTTCTCCACAGGGAGGTCCAGCATACCCGAGCTACAAAGGAAACTCCGAAGTTTTAATAGACTCCTCTTTCTGCTCACTGCACCACCCTGCTGCCTTATGTGTCCTCATGTACATCTATCTGTGTGTCCTCATGTCTTTCTGTCTGTGTGTTTGTGTGCGGGGGTCAGTTCTGGATGTAAATGATGAGACGCCCACCTTCAACCCTCGCGTGTACAATGTTTCCCTGAAGGAGAGTGTCCCTAGAGACCACATTGTAGCGCGCCTCAGCTGCTCTGACAACGACGCTGGCCTCAACGCCGAACTTAGCTACTTCATCACAGGTCAGAGGTCACAGTGGGAGTTGTTTTTGTGTGTCTGTGGGCTACAGTCTTGTACAGTTATGGGGACTATGTGCACGTACAGTACCTTTGTCCATCCATCCGTCTCTGTGTGAGTTTGCGTGTGAGGTCAGCTCCCCTTGCATGCCTTTTTTAGTATTATAGCTGCACTGTATGTATGTGAAAGGACACTAATTTGCTGTCATTTAATTTGGAAATATGTTTGTGATTTGTTTTTTTAGGTGGTAATCAGGATGGCAAGTTCAGCGTGGGCTTCAGAGATGGTGTTGTTAGGACTGTGGTTGGCCTCGATAGAGAGACCCAGGCAGCGTACACTCTGGTCGTAGAAGCAATAGGTCAGTCATTTTTAAACGAATCATCTTTTGTCATCCTCATTTTCACACATTCTGTGTTTGTACGTGTTATGGCAGGACTTGTTTTCTTACTTGTTTTGTTTTTGATCTTCAAAGCTGCCCCTTTCCACTTTTGTATAACTATGATGAAAAAAAAAGCAATACATGCACATGTGCAGTAATTTCAGTCTATTGCTCAACTGCCTTTGTTCCTGTTTAAAAAGAAAGAACAAAAACTCTGAGGTTTTCCTGTTTTGGAAACCATTGAGTCAGGGTGGCTTATCTGCTGAGGGGGCCAGCGACACAAGAGAGGGGAGAAGAGGCAGAGATAATGTAAAACTGTGCAAGAGAACAGGATAACAAGTATTATTCTATTTCACAAGCAGCCGAAAAGTTTTGATGAGCCAACAATGTTCCAGTCTTGCTTCTTTATAACTATTATAGCTATTTTTGGTTTCTGCTTTATTTTCTGAAGATTAATGGATCGTTTTAAGGTAACATATTAATACAGAGCTAGTTCAATTTTGTATATATATTGTAATGATTTATTTATGGCCTTAGCCTGTGAGATGCACAGCCATGAAATGAAAGCCAAGTCTATTTCCCTTTGTCCTGGCGTCGACCCTAAAATTAGCATTAACCTGAATGATTGCAAGTGATGCGTTTGTGAATGTGTCTGCTTCTGCACATAGACAACGGTCCAGCGGGCAGCCGTAGGACAGGCACAGCCACTGTATTTGTTGAGGTGCAGGATGTTAACGACAACAGACCCATCTTCCTACAAAACAGCTATGAGACCAGCGTACTGGAGAGTGTGCCCCGAGGAACCAGCATCCTCCAGGTAGAGAACACACAAACACTGCTAAACACATCTAGTAACAAACTGCGCTTTCAGCAGTGAAACTTAAACGTTGTTTTATTACATAACGTAAAAATCATAAAACACAAAGAATCAGTCAGAGTGGTCTCGTTTTTGGCTCTGGTTGCATTTCTACACTGCAAAGCTGTGCTGAAGAAAAACAAAGAAATCCAAGCCAAAAAACATTACCTGCTATAAAGGATGATCAGTCACAAAAATGTGTGTAAACCCTGCTACAATGACTTCTCGTTTTGAATTTTTAAGCACTTTTGTTTTGTTGCAAACCTCCTCCACCTAGTAATCGAAGAATGTTAAAACAAACGCTTCACATTATCTTCATGTACTCTTGACCCACACCTGGTATTAGTGATGTTCGTAGCACCAGCCATAAGATAGTCAGTCAGCCCTCAGCCTGCCCTCGAGTCAGATTTCAGTGACATAGTCAAATAGACAAGGCATAGTGAGATGGGGCTCCACACTGGCTTCTGGCTGTGTTGTCTGTTGGGCTGGAGACCTGGCCGCGTGTGAGCTCTCGCGCTCGTGCGGCCTGCGATGGGGCGGTCGTCTGAAGGAAATGTTGTATGAACGCCGATATGAGCCCAGCCTCTTCCACACCTTGAGCTGCGGCTCAGTGGACCGACTTCTTCCACGGGTCAAGCTCTCTCCTGGGCCGCAGCTCGCCTCCGAATCCCCATCCTGTTCCGAGGGCCGGCACACCGCCAGGAAGGCGGCTAACCCTGCCAGCAGCAGTGATAATCCCAGCACCACCATGATGGTGAATTCTGGGTCGTGGATGTCTGAGGAAAAGGATGGAGGCTGTGGGGTGGTGGGAGAGATGGTGGTGGTGGTCGTCAGGCTGGACAGAATGACATTTTCTGTGTTGGACGTAAAGGTGAAGTTGGAGCCTGGTTCAGTGGTGTTCATGTTGTCTTGGCTCTGGATGGAGAAAACAACAACATCAGATTGGAGGTCGATGGCAGGCGGTTGTGTGTGTATGTGTCATTTGTCTGCTTGTTTATGTTGCTGTGTGCATGTGTGCGTGTGTGCGTGTGTGCGTGTGTTTATGCAGCCTCTGTCAAAGTGCCACAGCGTTTTTTTGCGTCACTAGCCAAGCCTAACCAAGCTGAGTAGCTTTATTTTCACTTTATTAGGATCATACACTCAAGGGCTTATGATAATCATACACACACATACATACACAAATATATAAAGATATGCCTGCATGCACATGCGGTGAGTGTTTGGCATTTGCGGCAATTATGTAGCTATTAAATCAAGGACTACAAAACAGTCAATGCTTGACAGGCTTTCTTCGATGTAAAACAAATTGGGTTTATTAAAATGCCCCTTGTAAAATGCAAAGCACCCACCTCTACTACCCCAGTCTCCAATTATCACCCCCCCCCCTTTTATTCTGTGCGCCCCCATCTTCAGCATAGTAACATTTGTAAATGTCATCGTCCTTAATTCAGCGGAGACAAAGCATGGCTTATCGGTTTAAGGGAAACACATTGGGACGTGAAATTATTTTTAAGACCAAATGCCAGGAAAGCTGTGAAAAGGCCAGTGGAGCAGGATGGCTCGTTAGAGAGTCAGTTCATTAGTCAGCGCCTCCAAGCACATATGGCACATATGCACACACACAATCACACACACATTCACACAAACACACACACACACACACACACACACAGCTATTCAAAGACAAATGTTCTTCCTCACCCGCACATACTGTAGATGGTGCTGCACATATTCGTGATTGTGCAAACTGCTCTTAAGCTTGGCAGCTTAGCTGTAAGGTACTCTCCCTCTCTATCGCCCCACATTGTTGCTCCTCCAGATCTGACTGCTCAGCTAGTTTTGTAGTCAAACTCTTTTCTTAACTTTTCTTACACTTTGTGCAACGTATTCACATTTGTTAAGTTTGTGAAGTTAATTTCTTAGTAGCATAATTGCAAATTCTTATTAGATTTCTTTTTTTCCTTCAATTGTATTTTTCACCATATCTTCTCTGTATTGTCTACATAGAGAACGAAAAATATAAATTTGGTTATACAGTAACAGTTTCTAGATGTCAGATGTGCAGTCAATGTTTGCTAATATTCAAACTACCTTCCAGATAAATCCTAATTAATCCAACCCAATTGTGTACAACAGTCTCCTCATACTCTCAAGCACATGTCAAGCAGATCACATGTTGAAGTGTGGATTTTACAAGTTTCATTCCAAAAGACTCCACAGCAGACATGAAATACTTGGTGTAAGACACATTAATGAGATTGTTAGCAATCTTAGGAGTTTAAGATTTAAAAGAATTGAATGTTATGTTTACCTCTAAAATGCTAAGCAATAAACATTTCTTCTTCAGACTGAACCTTAAGTCATTTATAACAAAACCCATCAAAAATGTATACTCACTCCCTCACTTTAGAGACTCTTTAAAACAGCACCCTTCTTAGTTCCAGTAACTGAGGTCAGACCTGTTTCTTGGCTCCACGCACTTGTTTTCCCCCCTTAAACTGCTGCTTTCCCAGAGACAGAGGGGAAAACGCTGGGGAGGAAGAGGGCAACAAGAAGGGAAAGGGGGTAAAATGTGGGTAACAGTGAGAAATATCTCACTGTTGTTTTAATGCCAGGGAGCCTAAAACAATACTGTGTTTCCTCAGCCATGCAGAGGCTTAGTGAATAATCTCTCAGTGCTTACACTCCACATGCTTACACTTACAACATCTGGCTCTGCAATGTCGTCTTACACTTTATACACCCCCTTTTACGGCCTAAGTGGTGCAGTCCGCTGTGTAATACCCTATTCATCACTCCCCAATCTGACCCCCCAGCCTCTTTTTTCTCCCGTCTCCCCCTCCCCTCTCCTCCTCTTTTCTCCTCTTCTCTCCACATCTCTTTATAAAGCTAATGAGACTGAAGTTGGGCCCCTCTTCACAGGGAGAGTGAGAGAGAGCAGAGGAGGAGACACAGGGCAAGAGAGAGAGGGACTGTGAGAGTGTGTGTGTATCTGTATTTGTGCGTACCTGAGTGCACGTACATGTGCTTGAGTGTCTCTGAGTGTGTGTCTCTGTTTGCCATTGAATATGCACTTTGTGGCCACCTCCACAGGGTTTGACACATCCACAGAGGAGCGGGGTGTGACATGAAGTCAGCCTCATCCAGTGCCAGCGGCTCTGTGCCTCTCTGGATTCAGAAGTCAGTCTTATGACATGGCCCATTCACCAGCAGCCCAGCATGCTCCACTATTTATCTGTACGCTGTGGAGCCGCGCTGTCTGCACTGGGTTTGGGTTTTTGGCTGCTGCTGGCTCTCTGCCTGTGACAGAGAGAGAGGTTCTGCCATTATAGACTTACTGCCAAGCCATGTTGGGTTGTTGTGGCAACAAGACACTGAGCACCAGTGGATGTGTGGTGAGAGTTTGTCCGTCTGTTTGTAGAAACCATTGAATCAATAACATTTTTCGTGTGACTTTATGGGGATGAACACACTACAGAGTTCAGAGAACTGAGCAACAAAATCCAACTACTCAATTCTCTACTCAAGGATATGCATATCTTTGCAACCTCCATTGTCAGTCTAACTTTGTAATAGCTGTTCAAAAAGAAAAGAAAGATTTATGCTATTGCTGTACCTTGTTAAGTAGCCGGATGTTTTTTGTTTAAAAATTGTAGATTTGTGTTTGGTGTCCCGATTAAGTTATTTTATGTAAGTACAGACTTTCTGCTTGTGTTTGTCTCTACAGGTTCAAGCTACAGATGCAGACCAGGGCGAGAATGGCAGCGTTCTGTACAGGATCCTTACTGGTAAGTGTTGCAGTACTTTGAGATTTTCCTCCCAGATGGTCTTCACACATGGTCTCTTTGCTCACAAACAAATGCACATAAAGAACAAGCTCCCAATAGATTGAACCATTAAATGTATTTTGGTAGCGTTGTTGATCCATTTGTTCAAAAATGGGTGCAAACAAGATCTCCACAAAAAGGTTTCCAGAATCTTAGTGATTTAAGCTTTTGTGGCAAAATTCTGCCGATGGGCAGATATGAAAATTCCTCTTGTTTCCAATGCTATTTATCTTGTCTGAAAGCAGTATGTGTGTGTATAAGACAGATCTTGCCACAGTGAAAAATACCAGTTGTGACTTAAAACTAATTTTATTTGCATCAGAAGCTACTTAAATGATCTCACCCAATTGCCTCTTTAACGAGACGAGATTAAATGTTTCGCTAAAATGTGCTTTTCTTTTGCTCTGTGTTTTGTTCCCTTTCTCTCTCTCTCTCTCTCTCTCTCTCTCTCTCTCTCTCTCTGTGTGTGCGTGTGTGTGTGTGTGAATGCACGCATGCATGCAGGGAACAGCAACAATCTGTTCAGCATTGACCGACAGACGGGGCTGGTGACAAGAGGCCTCAGGGCGCTGGACAGAGAAACCAGCAGCTCCCATGTGTTGGAAGTGGAGGCCTACAACAGTGACGAGGGCAGCATGAGGAGCTCCGTGAGGGTGAGGAAGAGGAGGGTAGCTGGAGGGGGATGGGGAAGATGCTGTAAAATGTGTGAGTCTCATCCTAGTGATCCAGGCTAAATGTGTAGCATAATTTATGTAGAAGTAGTTTGTTCTTTTTACTTTTCTATAATAGTTTAGATATTTTAGTAAATGTATCTTACTCTTATGATATTCTATTTTGCATTCGTATTAGTGTATTACTTCTTATGCACTTTGTTTTTTATTCTTATATTATTGTAGTTTCTTGAGGAATCTCTGGCCCAAGATTTTTTTTCTGGATTAATAAAGTTCTATGTTATCTTATCAATTTAAAAGGAAAATGTGACAATTTTGTCGACCCTTCTGATATATTTTGTCAAGAAATGTGGACTTCATAGGGTCCAGCCCCTGCATTGGGACTCAGATATGTAATATTTATGTCTGTGGTCTCTTTACGTGATAGATTAAGCCCCATTCCCAAAGAGTAAGAATATCCATCAAGGATCATCAATATGCCACATATGTCTTCCGCTGCAGGTGATCATATATGTGGATGATGCCAATGATGAGGTGCCCGTGTTTACCCAGCAACAATACAACCGTCTGGGCCTGAGGGAGACCGCTGGTATTGGCACCTCTGTGATTGTGGTGCGTGCCACAGATCCTGACACCGGTGAGTCCGGTCTGAGATCAATCAAAAGAGGGGAGCAGAGCGAGTGGACTTTGAAGTTCAGTTTCTGTTGTTCAGTATCAGGTTGTATCCTCACGCCATAAAACAGTAATGTTGGAGCCCTTTTCTGATTTCAGAAGGAAAGTATTGTGGAATGAATTTCCAGCACTGAAAGGCGTTCGTGTCCATCGACATTTCCACAATGAGCATTGATTTGATTGGCAAAATTCAAACAAGAGAACTAATCAAAAAGAACGTTCCAAATGTGAGTGCATTCTGCCGACTGAATGGGACCTGGATGAGCTGGAGACAGCTCGTTGTAGCCATGATGGCATGGACCTAAAATGTGTCCCAACGGCTTTGCTGACCTTTGTTTTCCGGAAATATGCCAACAGAAGGAATTCCTGCACACTGAAAAGATGCAAAGCAACAGAATAGATGTATTCTACTTTATAATCAACATTTTGACTAGTAACTCCTTTATTTACAGATTTTTTTCCCAGTAACTAACGGATTACAATTACATTTAGTGTGTTATTTAATTACGTAACACCATTACATGTGACTCAACTCCCCAACGCTGTATACATCCCACACACACACACACACACGCACACACAAATGACATTTACTGTAACTGGCATTTAAAAAACTGTACTTCTGCTCCACAGTACAGACTTCCTTTATTCACTTCCCGTGGTGTGAAGTGTTTCTTAGATACCTTTGACACATCTGGTGCTGTGACATACATTTTCCGAAACATTAAAGCAGGCCTGAAAAACACAAAACAATACATAACATAACAACTAAACACAACATAGCCAGGACAGACAGTCGACAACAGTGTTAAATCAAACACAGAATGGAGGAAGCTCGTTGCATGTTGTAACCATAGCATTAGTTTAACAGTTTTACAAGGTTTTCAAGTTGTTTATTCTTTTTTAAACTATCACAGCAGTTAAAAAAAACGCTGTTGTTCTAAAAAAAAAAATGTTGTCATTGTAAGCTTTTCCCAACCTTTTCCCGCTCAGGTGATGGTGGAGCTGTTGCTTACGCCCTCGTGTCCGGCTCGGACCGCAAGTTTGAGGTTGATGTGAGCACTGGCCTGGTAACCACTGTGGACTACCTGGACTACGAGACCAAAACCACCTATCTGATGAACGTCTCGGCCACAGACCAGGCGCCACCTTTCCACAAAGGCTTCTGCACCGTCTACGTCACGCTGCTTAATGAGCTGGACGAGGCCGTGGCCTTCTTCTCTGCCAGTTACGAGGCTTCGCTTCGTGAGAACATCGCCACGGGGACCGAGGTGGTCCAGGTGCAGGCCCAGTCAGCCGACAACTTGAATCAGTTGACTTACCGCTTCGACCCTGATACGTCGCCTGCCGCCCTGGCCCTCTTCAAGATAGACAGCGTCACGGTGAGTTGGCGGAGCAGTGGAAGAAAAGGTCGCCGATGATAAGAGCACAATGTACACGACTCTTTTTTTGTACACCCACCTTCTGTCAAATATGCCTCAGCCATTAAGCACCGTGTGGTAAAATAACACCTTCGCCTGTGATTTAAGCGCGTTGCTGCATGACTGTAAGCTGATCAAAGAGTGCGTTTGCTTTGAAGTCATTTGATTCCTTTGATAGATGAGAAATGGTTTTCTTTTTTGACGTTGATTTTTATGATACTGTTACATTCGAAGAATTCTATCTTGTATGAAATCTTTCTGAAGATGTATGTTGACGTGTGTGCTGTTGCAGGGTCGTATCACTGTGACGGGCCGGCTGGACAGGGAGAAGGGGGACGTGTACACCTTGACTATTGTAGCTGATGATGGAGGACCTAAAAAGGACTCCACTGTGGTATGCTTTATTCTGAATTGTACTGTTTGATCTCCCTTCTTTTTGTGTACAACATTGTATTTATTACAGCATGTGCCGTGTCTACTCTGTTATAGAAAACCTAATGGCATTCCTCTTTTGTTTATTGCATCGCTCATTGGAAGTGCAGAAGGTAAGACTTCTGTTCTTTTAAGATGGCTCAGAGTATGAAATGCAACATGAAAAGGATTAATCTGCAGGATCTTGTATTTTAATTGGTTATTTGATAAATGTCAAAGGTAAGCATTTCATTGATTTGGCAAGTTATGGAGCCTATATTTGATCTAACCTCTTGACAGGTTTCAATCACTATTCTGGATGAGAATGACAACAGTCCAGAGTTTGACATCACATCTGATACTTCAGTGGACATCCCAGAGAACACACCCATGGGGAGAAAAGTGGCAGCAGTGCTGGGAAGGGACAGAGATGCTGGATTAAACGGACTGGTGAGAATAAAAAAGAAAGATGGAAACAAATGGACTCACTCAGACGTATAAAAACAGAGCTTTTTTTCAATAACATTTGGTGAATCAAGTGAGGTCACCAGGATCAGAATCAGCAATATTGGGCAAGTATGTTTAAGCATTCAGGGAACTAGACTCCGGCTTTTAGTGGCTCTCAATGTACTCACACACAGTTCCAATAACAATTTTCAACACGTTTTTCTTCTTACACCCTGCTTATGTTATTTTTTCTCTCCACCAACCCAGCCTCCTGTCCCTCAGTTATCATTTCTATATTCATTTCTATTATGATTAGAGTTTCTGTCTGAAACTAAGCTGTTATTTACATTTTAATTTCACTGTCTGTCTATCTCTCCCACATCCTCTTTGTCTCAATCTGACACTTTACTCTCTCTCAGGTCAATTTCACTTTGGTGGCAGGCAACATGGAGGACGTTTTCAAGATCAAGACAGTGAACAACACCTATGGGGAGGTTTTTGTCAATGCTCCTCTGGACAGAGAGTCAGTAGACCGCTACTTACTGAAGGTCAGGCAGCAATCCACATGCAGTTATGGCGTCTTTCACCACGTATCTATATGGCCTTATACACATTTTGCACTTACACTACAACCTTGCCTCACTGTCAAACCTCAGCACAAAAATAAACTGATTCCATGTCACACTTGTTCCATCTAAAAATAAGCAGCCTTTTTTTTTTTTTCTTTTTTTTTTTTTTACATCATAGTCATGTGAGTTTTGGATGATACAGATAATGTGTGACATTTTCTTTAGGTTTAAAACTCTAGTCTAATCCTATCAAAATATTATTCATTAAATAATATTAATTATTCTGAATCTCTTTGTCCTCTATGTGTTTTTATGTGACCAGATGCATGTTCAGACTTACATACTAGTATACACCAGTGTATGTGTATGTGGTTACAGGTGCGTGCCATTGACGGTGGCTCACCTCCCAGACACACAGATCACTCTCTCACCATCAACATCCTGGACGTCAACGACAACGCACCTGTTATTGAAAGCCCGAGGGGCTACAACGTCAGCATAAATGAGGTAGGGATGCACTCGCGCATCACATGGAGCAGAATGTTCGTTAACATAAGTTGTAATTGGTGATTTTCAGTTTGCACAATATTTAACTATTCGGTCACATGGTTTGTGTTTATTCTACCGTACCAGCAATCAATAACGAGGCTCCTTTTTTATTATGCAAATTGTAGAATGTTGGAGGCGGTACGTCAGTCCTCCGTGTGATAGCTACC
The DNA here is from genome assembly GCA_943593645.1 of Bovichtus variegatus. Lineage (NCBI taxonomy): Eukaryota > Metazoa > Chordata > Actinopteri > Perciformes > Bovichtidae > Bovichtus > Bovichtus variegatus. The sequence continues at coordinate 17,589,328 of CALSCE010009347.1, forward strand.
GACCAAGACATGGGTCCCAACGCCATGCTGTTTTATTACATCACTGCTGGAAACCAGGACCTGACCTTCCGCATGGACCGCGTGACCGGAGAGATGGTGACACGGCCGGCCCCTCCCGACCGAGAGCGCCAGCAAGAATACCGGCTCACTGTCACTGTGGAAGATGACGGCACGCCACCTCTGTCGGTAAGATACAAGGAACAGCAACCAACTAACCAAAGTACAACAATGCTGAATCTATCTCAACACACCAGATAAACTTCTAATGCGCTGAAAAAATATCCATTCCAACACATTTTAGTCTATTAGTATACTTTAAACACCCTTTATTCATGCGGTGTAATGCAGTAAACTCTGATTCTGATCCGTTCATGGTGACTTGAACTTGGCAGAGATTGGTCTTTTAGGGGATTCAGCATCACATCTTTTAACAGAGCCCACCTTTGGTAGGTCCTTGTACTACAAACTACCTGAAAGATGTGCTTATTCTGGGGATTATGTGTGTCTGTTTACTGCCTCTTTGTCTACCTGCCTTAAACTAAGATACAGAAGGCTATAACTCAGATATTAAATATAGTAAGACCTTGTGTCTTCACATAGCCCACACAGCAAAGTAATTACAGTGGAATGGTTGATCTTCTCTATGAGGTGATCAGCTGTGAAGGCACAGGAAACACCTTCGTTTGTAAACAGGAAAGCCACAAGTCACATTTCCATGTTGCTTTTCTTGTTGTCTCTACCATTTAAAACACTTTTTAAAATGTGTTTGTGCACAGATAGGAATTATGTACTATATGTGTCACATTTTCATGTGACAGGAAGTTGATGTACTGTATGTAGCCTGTTTAGCCTAGCCCTGTAGCCTTTTTAATTTAAAATGTTCAACTCTCTTGTCTAGGTCACTTAATTTAAGATACAAATAGCTAATGTAAGACAGTTGAAAAAGTCCTGGAGAAAGGAAATGGCCAGCAACAGGCATCCTCTTCCCCCCTCCCATGTAGCTCTCATAAAACAAGATACTAAGATTGTTTTATCATTTTCTCCCCTCAATGTCAGTCTCCCTCTGGTGTGCACCATCTTAGAGGCACACAAGTGGAACAACCTTGTTCCGTCTGTAATGGCTCCCTAAGCAGCAAGCGCGGCACGTCCTTGTGTGGTGATAGTTTTGGAGACCTGCCAGTTGAAAGGAACTACAATTTCAAAGACTAGACACATGGCTTTAAGGTTTAAGAGCTCTACTTTATTATACAAGCCACAACCAAGACTATTTAAATGCAATATATACTGTAAAACAAACATGCTTTTGCTGCTCCATGTCTGTGTCTAATGTTTTTTACAGTATAAAACACACACTTGCATACATTCAGATGCAGAATTGCATGCATGTATGCACACAAACAGAGCACCAGACAACAAAGTTATTCTTTAAACTGTAACCCTAGTAAACCCACACACACAGGAACACTCAAAAACACAAATACTCAAACCCCGATTTGACTATTTATCAAAGTATTCAAATCTCAATGAAGGAAAAAAAAACATACACACATAATACCCTGTCTTATATACCTGCTACATAATATTTGGAGATCATTTCCGCTGAGCACCTGCTGTACACATTTAACCTCAATATGAAAAAAAACACCAGTGGCTTCTGACAGTCACACACAGCCTATGTAATAATAACATTACAATCATTTGCAATCACTTCTTATTGCCTCTCAATCTACCTCGATGTGATTTGGCTAACATTTCAATGCCATTCCTCCACATATGTGCTAAATAGTATTTACTTATCACATTGAACACACACAAATAGGAATAAACACTAATATACACATCCTATCAATTAAATCAAATGATAACAACAAAAAGGATTCAAAAAACAGTGTTGAGATGGCAGTGATTGAACAGTTGGCAGTTTTATGCTGTTTTCTAAAGAAGAATCTGTTAGGATACATTCAAGAGAAAATCAATAAGCATTTTATTCTTAATTATTTAACTTTACATGAGCATGAATGACATTTGTGAACATGTATTAACACAAACAACCAACAGTTTTTTTTCTACATACTTTTTGAATATATTTAAGGCCACTGTGAAGTGCTGCGTTTCTGAGAGTAGGAAGTAAGGAGAGTATTTAGAGCAGCAGAGCTGATAGTAACTGAGGTAGCAAAGAGGAAAGATAAAATAAGCTGAGGGCAAGTGGAAATGATACAGAGAAAGAGTGTAATGGCATGAAAACAAATTACTCTCGACTTGTACAGGAATATTGAATCTTCTCTGACGCTTGAGCCTCCTTTGGTATGAAGCTATCCGAGCACTTTATTACAATAACCGGGATGAGACAGAGCCTTCGGTCGCTTTCACACCTGTGGTTCGATTAAAAAAAATGACACATTGTTGTTTTGTATTTCCAGTCTATTTTGTGCTCCTACTGACTTATTACAACTGAAGACGTGTTCACATGTTCACACACAACAGTTTTGGTGAATGTCGTCCTTTATTGTTGGCGCTACATGGACGAGGAAGGGAGGATCAAAACCAAGTAACTGACAGCAAGTGATAAACATACCATGGTTACCAAATTATCTTATGTCATAATATGAGAGATTGTTTCTTTGACTATTCCATCAATCAGCAAATGGATCGTGTCAATTTATTAGTTATGTTTTTGAAATCCTTGTCATGTGGTTGGTCTGCTTTGCGTTCACACCACAAACAGACCGCACCAGAACAGCGCCGTTCTTTGGTCCGCACCAGTGTGAATTACAGAGTGCACACCAGCCTAAATGAACCAAGCCCAACAAGTAAACACCATAGTTCAATTGAAATGCACCAAACAAGTTAGGTGTGAAAGCATCTCTTGGAATCCACTTGGAAAGGAACTGTTTTATAACTCTTAACATGCCACCTCTGCACATGGCGGGACCCCTCACCCTCAACACTCTGGAGTCTCCTCAAGCAGCCGGCACCTGTTGGTCCATGAGTCATTGTCAGTGTGTAGATGAAGCATCACACACACACACACACCCAGCCAGTGCAAACCAGCAAAAGTTTGCCTTTGGCCTCCAGCTGTTGTTGCAGGTGGAAATAGTTTTTGAGTAAAAAACGCAGTCTGTTCCCTCCTGCGGTCCAGACAATGTACAGACGACAATCCCAGCAGAGGTTATTGTGAGACAGCTGATAAGGGCAACATTGCTCTGGAGGCAGAAAGAAGAGGAAGAGAGTTGCAGGACTGTTTCCAGGTCAGCAGGTTCCAGCCCCCTTTAAACCTGCATGAAGTCTTGAGACTCGAGGATGGTGTCTGGAATAGAAAACAGTGCAGGTGAGAGCATAGAAAAGGTAGCGGGTAATCTACATGTTTAAACCTGCACTGTGCTGACCTGTGTACATTTTGACATGAGGAAGTTAACGCCTTCAAAATTTCACTTCCTGTCCAAAATGCGAACAGATCTTGTCAAAAAGCCACACAATAGCATTTATTTTTCCAAACCTCCTTCTACATAGAGTCGTACGAGCACACAGATAGACTGATGGATTTCTCATAATAAGACGTTTTTTGCTGGAAACCCACTAAAAAGCAGAACAAAGAGGCCTCAAGTCTGAGTTACAACACGTTTAAGATAAGAGGGAACTGCTGCTAGTTAAATTCCACTCAGCTGAAGGTCAGTGGGCCAAAAAAGATGAACAAGGAAGCAAGAAGAACAAAAACCCACAGACAAAAAAATCAAGATCTGAAGACCACTGAAGGAAATGAGCTCATACTGGGAAATTCACTGTGACACATATAAAAGATATTAGAGGTTTTCTTGGATTGTTGATGGTTTTATCAATCAATCAGTCTGTCACTTATTGGACGCAAGGTTCAAGGTCATAGGAATAGCGTATGTGATGGTTTAGGGTACATTTTCAGTAAGTCTGGTTTTGTCCTTTCCTCTGTAACATCATAGACTGTGCTGCCAGGAAACAGGGCAATGCAGCTCAGTATGCCTGGAATGTCTGCACAGGTGCCCCGGGAATCAATAGAAAAACACTCAGAATTGAACCCCTTCACCGTAACTAATGTTTCAGTATTATTTCAAGTCGAGTCTGAGAGAACGTTTGAAGGGGCCATTAGTGTTAAATGAGAGTGCTGATGGGTGGAGAATGACTTGCGAGGCAGGCAAGAGAGGAATTCAGAGGATGACAGCATAAGGAGGCGTTTTCAGTTTTGTGAAAAACTCCCACACACAGAATTACACAGAATTTTATTTAAGTTTTTTTCATGTCCCAACCCAGCTGTTTTGAGAATGAGCCTTGACTTTTGCACAGGCAGGATGTTTCAGCAGAAGTACGCAAAGCCAGGGTTGTTCTTTGATTGCATCAGAGTATTTTAACATACTGGCAGTACATTTGGAAATCGGTATTTACAGAACTATGTCCTTGTGCAATACAGTTACATGCCACTGCTTAAGTACTTTTCACCATTTGAGTATCATACAAACATGTGAAGGAAGTCAAGTTTATGCATTGGATATCACAATTCACATTCACTCCTAAACTGAAAGACTTCTGAGCCATGGCCCCTGAAAGTGAGATAGCTCATACTCTGCTTTCTTTATGTTATGGTGCTTGTCAGAGAGAGGTTTAGGACAAAGCTGAGCAAAGTGGAGAATGGGTTAGATAACTGTATGTCCCAGCCTGTGCTGAGTGATTTAGACTGCGCTCGAATAGTCTTTTTTGCTTTGGAAGGTCCCTAACTGGTTGAAATGAACCGAAATTATCTCAGTGGCAGCCATGATAAGAGCTGGTGGAATTCTCTAAATGCTAAGGAAAGGTGCTTCAATGCTTCCTTTTTGTATCTCCTTTAGCATAGAGAACACTGGGCCATCCTTTGCTAAAGGAGAGGAGTTAATGCAATCCCACAATTCCTTGCAGCAGCAACATTTAAAGCGATACATCATACAGCCGTCAATAACATCCAGTGTTTGATTGTACACTGTGGATAAATTGAAAACATCCTTCTTAGGAGCTGGGATTCTATGTTGACAGGAATCCTTACTTGAGTTGTACAGCATTGAGTTTGTCACTGTACTCTCTTTTTCTGTATATTAGTAAACTTCCTTCAAAAACACAACTCAAAGACATCCGACGTTGCATAGTGTAAGTGCAGTCGGATTCTCTGAGCACCACGGTTTTCTTTTACTAAGTCCTTATGAGTTCTCCTTCACAACTTTCCTTCACATTTTTGACCTCATGAAGTTTTCAAGGAAAAGTGTTTTGGAAAAGACATAGGACATGATTCCATGCTATTTGATAAGCTTGTATCAATTATCCTGACTTGGCCTGAGTAGTGTGTTCCCTGTAGTATGAGTTGCTGTGTGTCCGTCCTACCTTCTATTGGGAAGAATACGTCCCCATGTACAGGAGGAGACAGGGGGGTTCCCGGCTCAGACAACAGGTGGTGTCCTGTTTCTGAGGATTGCCTGGTCATGATCTGAGAAACGGTACGAGTCTTTATCTGCGGTGATCCTCCAAGAAACACTGGGTTCTCATGGCCAAGAGGCTCACTGAAAATACACACAACAAAACGCACATTGCCAATATGATCCAATAAACTGTTTCAATATTCATCTGTTGCTCAAGACCTTTGAAAGCTTTATGTTTTTCACTTTCAGAATCTAATAATAATCATGGCTTTAATACTTGAATGCACTTATAATACTACACCAAAAATGTTTTGCAGCAGGCTGTGTACATACACATGAATTAAAGACAGTGCAGTCTCCCTGCTGTGAGCCATTTAACTGCCTCCCTGTGTGCTGTAAAGTCATTCAATATGTTTCCCACAAAATACATTGCAGTGGCACGGCACATAACATACAGTGTAAAGGCAAGAAACGACTGCAAATGTCCTGGGCAGAAGTCCTTTTTGTTGTACAGTACTTAAGGTTATGTCTCCAAATGAATGTAGCAATGAGTCGTTGATGTTTTTAAGCTAGATCTTTAGCAAACAAAAGTGTATAGCAATGATGCACATTTTGGTCTAATCTACCTATTGTGTAAAAAATGAAATGGCCACTACATAGTGCAGTATCCATGTACACAGTGTGATTATTCCAAAGAGCAGCTGTGTTTTGAAGCTGGCCAATGAAACCAGCTGCCTGATAGACTGTGGGAAAACATACCTGTCCATCCTCACCAGCTCTTGTGCACCTGGGAGAGAGGAAACGGGAAATGAGCCATTGTGAGTAAATTGAAACAGAGCGGAACACTACAGATAGAGTGTGAATGGGCTTCCTACTGTGTGAAATAGTTAATCCTCCTCACGAACAGGAAATATGTGTCGGACAAAACCCTAAGGGGAGCCTAGTATGAGACATTTATATTTGACCTATGTGTGTGTGCGTGTGTGTGTGTGTGTATGGGGGTGTGGTGGGGGTGTGGGTGTGTGTTACATACGTCTGCTCGAATGGGTGCTCTGCCTCTGTTTGTATACAAGCACCAGAATAAAAGGCAGAAAAAGCAGAGTCAGGATGAAGGCTGCTATGGCCCCGGCCACTGCCGCAAAGCCTAAGGGAAGCAACAGAGAGGCTGTGAGTTAAATAAACAGAACAACTGGGCAGTCATTCATTTGCTATGAATGCTTGAATCAGGTGAAATACCTCCAGGTGGCGTGGGATCCTGGATAGTGCAGTTTTTAGATCCACTGCTCCCTGGAAAGAGAGAACATACATTAAAATACATTGTTTCTCACATGCTATATATTCCATTGTAGCGTCTGGGTTTGTTAATACCAACATCAGCATACAACATTAATGCACAATGTTGTAGACGACAATGAGTGCTCATAGACAACATTACATAGAATCCGGGAAACTTTGATGATTTTGATGATGATAATGATTGTGTTCTGCTGAGCAACTTGCAAAAGACATTATGATTCATTTAAGTTAACTTCCCATTACAGTTTACCATATAATAACTTACTACACATTCACACGCATACATTTGATGTCCTTACATGGTGTGACTTGGAGAAGAATGTGGCTGTGGGGTTTCTGCAGGATGATGCCATGTTTATGGTCCCGCTGTATGTCTAGAACCATACAGCAGTAACGACCCTGGTCGGCGTGGGTCACATTCTGCAGAATCACCCAGAAGTTGTGCTCTCCAAATCCAAACTGCAACCCTGATGGCAAGCTGTGGTTGCCATGGGAATGACCACCAATGATAGTATGCCGCGGGCCCATCTGTCCCACACAGTGCCGGTCTCTGTGGGGCGTGAAATGCCAGCTTTGCTTCAAGATATCAGTGCTGTGCAAAGCGGCACCTCTCTGGGCACACACCAGTTTGGCAGTTGCACCCTCGGGACAGATGTAGTTCAAGTGCAGGGCTGAAACACTCAGTATGGATTGGGCGTGGGACATCTCACCTTTACCTAGAGAGAAAAGATAAGTATGGTAGAATGTAGGTAACGCATATAACCGTTTTTATCAACTTTTGTTCCCTGAGCTAGACCTTTCAGACATGCCTTACTCCCTGTGCACCACCGCCAACAGCTTTACCAATGAAAGGCTTTAGGTGAGAGATGATGAGGCTTTAGAGCCTAATGAAGGAGGTGGGGCTTGTATGCAGTAGAAATGACTGGAAGTGCCTGAGAAGATCAACGCAGGGAACATAAATCCTCTATATTTATTAAAGATGACAAAGAAAACCAGAGGAAAGAAGTGAGTATATTCAGTAAAAATATTACATCTAAAGACAATATACATGTAATATTTTTACTGAATATACTCAGTGGCATCTAGTTTTTACAAGGTACAAAATCCAGGAGATTTATATTTAGAAACTGCATCAAACTTTAGATATAAACCAGAACAAAGAAAAGTTGAGAGTAAAACATAATTGCCAAGATCAATAGTTTAATAGTAATATAGCTACAGGTACACCATTATGTTCATGGGAAAATTCCATCTTGCTTTAAGGAGATTAAAGTTTAGTAAAGGTACAGCCCTGATATCATAAAATAGCCTAATATATTCAAACAGGAAATTGCTTGGTAAATCACATTTCTATTCATATGATTTTGCTTTGGTTTGGCTTAAATTGAGTGGGATGGAGTCTCAGGCTGGTACCACGCGTCATAACACAAATAACCACAGTGCAAAAACAAATTATAGCAACTACCAATCTCAACATGGGTTTAAAGCCGAAGTCAGACCATTTTCCATGGCCTATTTCTGCACACAACATGTGTCCTTGGTTTTTTTTGCATTTTGGGACAGCACAGTTAGTTTCCAGTTCTGTATATTCGTACTGTGGTTAAAGATAGTATGGTCTGCTGGCTAAAGTAAATATACTGACCTCCTGCGGGAGTTAAAATGTCTGTTCCTCACAGAAAGTTACACAGGGAGACAAGCCAAAATTACAGGATCTCATGTGACATCAAACTAGGAAAAGTCTAGAAATTGGACTGATGCCTATTTCTGATCAATTTCTGCAATATATGCTCACTATTGCTGTGTAGTATCATTGCCTGATGATTGCAGTGATTAGCCCTTTGGTTCTCAGAAAACGTCACTTACACAGATTCTCTGCACATACTCTTCTATGTACTTTCAAGAAACCAAAAAGACAGCTGTGAGATGTTTCCTTACATATTGCATAAACCTTTTACTGCCATACACTGCCTTTAGCCACATCCTGTTCTGACTTCTTTATTGTGGCAGTAGAATGCACCAATAGCTGAACTCTTTAATGTGTGCATTTCATGTGCGTTTCATTGCAATAACACAACAATATAAAAGTATCATCTGCCTAAGCAGTCTGACCTCACTCTCTAAACACACAAAACAATGCAGACACATCATAATGCCCCGACACTACACAGGCCATAATGCAGCATCAACACACATAACGACTAACTCCCATATGTCCAGCATGAAAAAACACAGGACAGCTATCTGGCTTTTTCTGCTTAAACAGATCACTACCATCCTTTGTTTGTAACAGATTGTGGTTAAGCATCCAAGAGTGCTTCGTGCTGCCAGGAAGACGGGAAGGCTGCGTTGCGTGCGAATTACAAGAATGTGTGGGGGTGGACTGCAAAGTAAATGTATTTTTGCAGTTGCACCATGGATAAGAGAGTTTGCACCAGAATATTTGTGCATATTTTGGAGGGTGACTGGTTGGTGCCAGGATTTGGGGAGTGGCCTTCCTTCCAGAGTCATCCAGGCACTCGAACACTGCTCCCACTCCTCCTCCTCTCTGGCACCTCTCAAGACTGCATTTGAAGGGCTACAGCTGCTGCTGCTGCTTGGCTCTTTATGGGCTGATAATTTCAAACAGGTTGCACCTTTACCCACACCATCAGTAATGATGTCACTGCAGGTGTTTTCCATCTGCTGTCAAAGGAAAAACCCAATACTGTAACATCACAGATTGGACTGCAACATGCTTGAAAGTCTAAACCCACAGAGAGCAGAAGAGCAGCAGCTTTGTGTGATTCAACTATTTGCTGTTTTTATTCACTACCACTATTTTCCTGAGTAATATGCAATAGTCTTTTGGGTCAGCCAGAACCTAAATCAGCTTTAAGTAGTCGGTTTACACTCTGCTGGATAGGAAATACAGTAGCTGCCCACCAAACAACCTTTGCCATTTGATTAGATGTGCACGTTTGTATATTCAGTAAGCATCCTGTGTATTTGTCACAGAGTGCAAGGTACATGCCATGTTCCTGTGAATGCAACTGAACTCTGCAGTAGCCATTGTGCGCTAGGAAAAGCAATAGGAAGACGAGGGTGGGTGATTAAAGTGAAACTGTTGCCCCCACGGCTGTTCCGGCCTGTGTGGTGGGACAATGGGAGGGGAAGCCCTTCTCCTCTCCTGTTTCACACTCGCCCTGCCTTCCTCCCTGATTTCTTTTTGACAACTCTTCCATGGTTTCTCGAGCCCTGTTTACACTAGGAGATGGATTTCAGAATCAGAATCCGGTTTATTGCGTATTCACATACACGGGATTTGCTTTGGTGTATTGTGTGCAATTGACAAGAAACATAAATATAGAATGGAAAAAATTACAAAAATATAAAAAAATACTATTTAAAAAATACTTACGGGTATGGCTTACTGACATGACGTGAACTTCATAAAATAGTTTTATATATTTATGTTTATCATATTCTGTGCCAATTGGGTGGGGTTGTCGGCACTAATAGACCTGTCTTGATGTGGTTGCAACCATGTGTAAACTGACAGCAAGCTTGGCCCCGTGTCTGGAACAAACAGGACTTCTTTCACTTGTGTACAGCAGACATCTGTGTTTTGGCTCCATTATGGATCTAAGTTTCCTTCTCTGATCTCTGTTCTCGGGATCCTGATAGCTCCTCAGGGCCCAGACACAGGCCTTCCTTTGTTTTAAGCCTGAATGCCACCTGTTAAGGACACGTTGCCTCTGACAGCTTTTACGTACAGTGAATTTATTAAACATGTCTTCTTATCTACTTAAATTACCCCCAAGTTTAACCATTTAAACTACTTTCTGCAAGAGTTATATTTTATTATTATTCTGTATTGAAGAGGTGCAGACTACAGAACATACCTTACTGGTAAATCTGGTATGCTTTCACTTGCATGAGATCTCTACCTGTGTTTGTACAAGCTGCACCCCCACACCACACACACACTTCAAACACCCACCCTTTTTCACACCTACTGTAATGGTAATGATTATCCAGCCCATTATAGGGTGTTAATGAAACCAGCAGGAGGATCCCAGATTAGCCCCTCCACAAACACACACACACACACACACACACACACACACACACACACAGAAAGTGCGATAGTTTCAGTTAAAGCTTCTGGCATTTAGCATCTTTTCAGCAACAGGAAGTGTTCAAATTTAGCACTTCAGGCTCTGCATAGTATTAAAAGGAAGTGGTTAAGGTTCAGTGATGCAGGTCACCATGCACAGGGATCCATGACATTTGATTACAGTCCTTTGCTTTGTCTATTACTTTGTGAGCCAATTTGCAATAAACGTGTTCGTATACATGCTATGTAAATAATGGGCACACTCAGTCAGTTTTAAACTTCCTCTTCCTCTAAATTGACTTCATACATTTAGCCACGTAACTAAAGGGTTGTACAATGACAGCTTCGTAAACATGTTTACAACATTATTTCCTCATTTAACTGTTGCAACAGTATAGCTGAAATGTCATTTTGAAAGTGTAAATGGGCCATTTTGTACTTTTGAAACAGTAAAAGTACAAATAATACATCATTTCAACAAAGTGACTTCTTTATTATCCACCAGTTTGCCTGCTTTCTCTCTCTTCTTGGATCCTATCTGCTTTCCACTTTAAGAGGATTTTCATACTGTGAGTGTGTTGTTATACCGTTTCTATTATAGTATCTTGAATCTTTACCGACCAAAGCACATCAAGTTGCTGTTTTTCTTGCTGTGACTAGAAGTGGAGTCAAGGCTAATCAGTGACGGTCAATGCCGTATCCTTCGGCTGTTGAGATATTCACCAGTGTGGGAGACGCAACCTTACTACAAGTATGAAGGCCACTGGTATTTGGGGATTTTTTTACTTGTCATACTCTCTGCATATCAAACATCAGACACCTTGATTTTAGCAAAAAATGTTTGTCAGGCATTTAAAAAGGTGTTGCCCAGAACAATCACAGAAAAACAAGGGAGCTCCCCTTCCTGCATAATGTTCTTACTTACTTACTGTTCTTGCATTACTGTTATTACTCATGCACATGCAGTATGCCCACACAACTGCTGCACATAAGCACAGTCACAGTCACACTGACTGTGTTTTCCTGGCCAGGCCTGTTCTTGTCGATGAGATTGACCCAGGAAACCATTTTATTATCGTTTTCACCTTCTAATGACTTATTCATTTAGGACAGAGAATCAATGCATGACACAAGCTCTGTCACAACAGGAGGAGAAAACAGTTGAGACAGAACGAGTGAGCAGTCACATCCTGTGGACTTTATTGACCATTTTCTTGACTGTGCCATTGTCCTCCATAGGGAGCTATGTGCTTATCTAGACTGAGAGGGAAAGACTAGAGGCACTGATTATTGTCGGTTTATCTCAAGTCCGTTTTGTGGAGGAGAAACTCATTATTGGCAGCAGTGGCAAAAACAGCTGTTTTTATCATAGACTGAGAGGAAGGAAACTACCAAACAAAGAAGCCATAACAGGGCAGAAGGGAGGGTACTTGAAGTCTTAAAGATAGATTTAAGCCTTTTTAGCTCTATTATTGGAGCCTCCGAGTTTTACAGGCCTGCATAAACATTTCAAAACACAATAAACTTTAAACCTGGGCTATGATAAACTTTAAATGAGTTAATTGTTTTTAATGGGTATCTTAGTATCTACAAACATTTAAGATCTAAACGTGTTCTAAAGATTTCTTTCCATGATGGGTGAGCCTAAAAGTTCAGTAAACATCACTAGTTGCCTTTGACGGACTTATCGCGTGCGTTTATCTAAACACACCAAATCCCAAAGCCGAAAACTGATAACCTCTGCAAGGTTTCCGTGGCGTTTGAAGTGAAGCACCCTGCGCCCGGGAGGCAACAGCTGCTCCTCCCGTCTCCTCCTGCGTCCGTCGCCTAAACTTGAAGCAATGCCAAAGTCCTTGGAAAACAAATCCCCGCATTTGATTACAGCTCCCAGGAAAACACGTGGGATTTCTGGAAAAATGTAGTAACACTTTTTTTTCAGTCGGGGTCTATATTACATAGTCTATGGCCGGGGTGGGGGGGTTAAATGACTGGATGTCACCAAACGCATCCTGAACAGCACATAGTTTACTAACGTCTGCCAAGTTGTGTGGGCCAACAACTCTGACCATTTTAACACCCGTCAGTCTAAAAACGTCAAAGACCACCGTCCAATGTGCGGCGATGTTGTAAAGGCTGAGTATAAAGTGGCTTTACACTCCACGACATCTCATGGGGTGGGGCTTTAAAACAGCTTCACACCAGATGTTCTGTCTCAAAACAACAACAGCAGCAAACGAAGAGAAAAGCTTCACTGCAAAAGTCTTCACAGATTCAACAATAAAAGAACGACTACAGGCATGTTTCTGAAAAGCATGAAAAGGGAAACAAAACAGATACTAAATAAATAAATAACAGATTAAAATTGCACAATAGGCTACCGAAGATGCACCACGAGTCTGGCAACACAAATGTTGAGGCTGTAAAATGGAGTGAAGTTACAGGTCATATTAGGCCTGCCATATAATGTGTGTTATAAAAGTGATAGGTGTCCTCTGGCAGTCTACCCTTCAGACGCATCGACTTCTTATTGGTAGTCGGTTGATGGCCTTACCGCCCGTGAGGTTTCTAGTGTAGCGTGCGCGTTTATCCAAATGTATATCAAGATCACTTCAGCTGTCTTTTGCCGTGTGTGTCAATTGACGTTTCGCTGCGCGCTGAAAACAAACACTATTGTTCCCCATCAGTGAATGAAGTGAATTGGTCAGTAGAATTGTCAACAAAGTTCACGCAGCGGGGCATTTGGATGAGCCAGTCAAAGCGCACTGATGTGGCTGCATGTCAGAGTGCATGTTGTCGTGCTTACCTCCAGATATGTAAAACAGCAGCGAGCAAAACCAAAACACGGACTTCTTTCCCCAGAGTGAAGTCCAGCGGGGTAATTCCCTCTCCATGGTTGTCTGGATGTTTTAAAAAAAAAGAAGAAAAAAAAAAGAAGAAGTAGCAGAACACTGTTTGACTCAGGCTTTCATCAACGATCTCTACCAGGAGTCTTTGTTAAACCATGTTTCTCCTCTCTTGAACGAGACAAACTCTCTCAACTTTACACGCAAACACAGAGAAGTGCTTGACAATCCCCTTTCTCCAAGTTGACTTGATCCCTCTGAACTTTGCAGCGCAAAAGCAACGTGATACGCGGGCAACAGCTCCTCCCCCTGCTGTCAGTCTCTCTCTCTCTCTCTCCCTTCCTCTCTCTCTCTCTCTCTCTCTCT
>CALSCE010009347.1:17603439-17663446 GCA_943593645.1 Bovichtus variegatus
TCTCTCTCTCTCTCTCTCTCTCTCTCTCTCTCTCTCTCTCTGTCTCTGCCCCACCCCCACCCCCATCAGTATAGCAGCGAGGTAGTAACTATCAAAAATATATAGAAACATAATTAGTACACTAAAAAAACCCTGCCCATCCCCACTTTTATAAAATGTAATCTGCTAGAAACTTGACACAAAATGTTACTGCAGGAGTTTAGTGTTGTCCATAAAAATGGGGTACATATGAAAGATAGATTTTAAAAGAGGATTGTTTGATTGACATTATGCCCCAGTATGGGTCTCTCTGATAAAATAATAGATTCTACATTTCCCATTATGCAACTCCATAATGTCTTTCAATAGACCTCCTGTGTAGTAAATTCCCATATCTTGCAAACACAGAGAAACCAGTTTGTAACAAAGGCTTCTATTTACATTTTTCAAACACAAGGGCCACAGACTTTATCAAAGTGGTTGTGGTGGAGTAGTAGCCTACTCATGACTAGTAAACTGATCTCCAAGTGCACATGTGCACTTTACTGTTCGGCTAGGAAAAATAATATAGCATATTTTATATTAAATAACGTTGCTGTGATGTTTGAATAACCTGTGTGTGTGTTAGTGTAGTTTCTAATTATTTGTCATCTTTTACTCTCTAATAAACACACACCGCCTACAGCTCATGCAGAATTCTCAATATTGTGAAATTCCAAAGGCCTCTTCAACCTCGTACTGAACCTCTTACCGCCACAGCCCGAGGGTGCCAGTGAGTGGGTCCATCTTTTTAGAAAAACTGGGAGGGGAACTGGTGGAGCAGGAACTGACTCAACTCTCACCCGTTTAGAGTCGTATTCCACACGACGATACTTTTGCTTATGTATCAGAATCTTCCAATGGTTTGAAGTGATTTCTTTTACGACGCACTTCTGTCTTTTTTCTACTTTTTTCTACTAAACCCCCCAGAAAACAGCGAGAAGATGAAACGTCAAAGGAAGCAGAACTTCTCTCTGCCCCTACTCTTAAGTTTTCCTTTCGGTTCTCACAAGATATTATCTCCTCTTGTCTGTAACAAAATAAACTCCTACTGTCTTTTTCCATTCTCCCATGTTAAATGAATGCTAATATCATATGTCACTTATTCCCAGCATAAGTGCTGCAGCATTGGCGTTTTGTGCTTGAGCTTTTCTCTCTAACATGATGATCAATCACTGTAGGATCTTTCAACATTATAATGATGAATGGACTACAAAATCAAATTTAGCCTCACTTGCAGGTCCAGCTGACACTGTATGCTGAAAAAGAAACACACGTTGTCAGCATATACCATAACCCATTAGTAGTAGATGCAGCAGTAAAAGGTTCCCCATGTCTCTGTTTCTCACGCAGACCTCAACCACAATCTATGTTCACATTGTGGATGAGAACGATAACGCCCCAGAGTTTCCGGAGGAGGAGTATGTCACAGTGCTGAGCGAGGGGCCAGACACGGTGGGTGCCACCATCGCCACGGTAACGGCCATCGACCCAGATGAGGGTCTGAACGGCACCTTGAGATATGCTATCGCGCACGGAAACCTCATCCAGACCTTTCAAATAAACAGCATCACGGTAAAACATGAAGACTGTTAGACTGTAGTGTTGCAACTGCAAAAGAACAAACATACGTTAACCGCGTGTGTGTGTGTGTGTGTGTGTGTGTGTGTGTGTGTGTGTGTGTGTGTAGGGGAGGATTACAGCAGTAAGGGAGCTGGACTACGAGATCAGCAATGGACACTATGCGCTGGTTGTCACAGCAACGGACCAATGTCCAAATCCTGCTCTTCGCTTGACATCGAGCACAACAGTAATTATGCCAAAGAGACGCACTCGTTTATACTATTAACAAAAATTATATTTAACATTTTAGAGCTGAAGCGTTTAGTCGATAAATTGATAAATTGAGTAGTCGATCGACAAGAAAATCGATTTGTCAGTTTGGATATTCGAGCAATCGTTCAGCTATGTACGGAGCAAAAATGCCAAACTTTTGCTGGTTACAGCTCCTCCGATGGGAGGATTTTGATCTTTGGAATGTTGGCCAGGCAATACAAGCTGCTCAAAGACATCAACTTGAACTTTAGAAACTTGTAATGGCCGTTCTTTGCTTCTTCTTACTGTTTTATAAGCAATTAATGGATTTTTCAAAAACATAAGAGACTCTAATCTATACATACATATGGAACAAGGAAGATTTGCATCAGGATCTCAAAACACAAGACCCACAGTTTGAATTTAATGTTCAATTTAAGGGTGTAAATCCTTCTATTACCTTCAAAAATGTATTTATGTTATGATATGGTGGTAGAGGTAGCCATACATGTTGAACTGGGTCCATCCCCCTGTCAAAATGCACGGGTGTGTTAAAAACTCTCTCCCTCCTTCTTTAGGTGCTGGTAAATGTCCTAGATGTGAACGATGTGACACCCACTTTCCCCAGAGCCTATGAGGGACCTTTCGAGGTGACTGAGGGTCAACCAGGACCTCGGGTGTGGACTTTTAGAGCCAGTGATGAAGACTCTGGGCTCAACGGCAAAGTGGAGTACAGCATCACCGGTGGAGATCACCAGAGTTAGTACCGGATTGTTCTGTCGAGTGAGTGGTGTATTATTAAATCCTAACTACGTGTCTCTGAGCCTCTGTCTCTCTCTCTCTCTCTGTCAGATGAGTTCATGGTTTCTCCAGTGGAGGGTGAGCTTCGGGTGAGGAAGGATGTAGAACTGGACAGAGAGACAACTGCCTTCTATAACATCACTGTCACAGCCCGAGACCTGGGAACGCCGTCTCGCAACACCTCGGTGGGGCTTTATTGCACACGCACACACACACGCAACCAGCCACACTCACCATATCTATCATCTATCACATCTATCATATCTTGAACATAAACTCTTGAGTTTATGTTTATGTTCTTGATAAACTCTTGATAAAATCTTGAACTTGCAAGCTTCACTTCTGTGCTGTCATGAGGCTTACATAGATAATATAACACCAACTTGTGCTCTGCATGTGGTACATGTGTGTGACAGTAAAAGATGGTTTGATTTGATTCCTCCATTTTAAGTTTTGCCGTGTTTTCTTTAGGTGGTGGTGGGGATCAAAGTCCGAGACATCAACGACAATGACCCGGTCCTCCTGAACCTGCCTTACAACACCAGCGTGAGTGAAGGCGCCACCATACACATGTCTGCGGCCAGAGTCCAAGCGCGAGACGCAGACAGCGGACGGAACGCACTGCTCACTTATAACATCACCGCTGGCAACCAGGATGGAGCCTTCTACATCAATGACACGGTGAGATAAAGGGGTGGTGTGGTTCAAAGAGTCATTTAAACCCTACCGGAAAACTTGTGTTTGCTGACCTCCAGTGGTTTCACTTTTCACTATGCTGCAGTAACGTACAGGTGTACTCCAGGACCTGACATCACTGCTGGGTGTGGTTACAGGTTCAACAGCTCACTTCTGACCACACCCAACAGTGACGCTGGGTGTGTTCAGAAGTAAAACAGGCTTGAAACTTTCAACAAGAAGGGGCAGAAAACACCGATTTTTCAGCCTGCTGTTAAGTTAGTCGAAAGCACAATCTGACCTACTGATGTGGTAAAGGTGGAGCAGCAGGTGGTGAAAAAAAGCGGAAGCAAGGTGGAAGACGTGTGAGTCTTGTGACTGGCAGCTCCCAGATTTGATGACAGATTAACCTGATTTAGTACAAATGTTCCTGCTGCCTTTCATCTACAGTCTGCACTTAACGCTGGCACACCCTTGCTACAGATATATTTGCAGAGCAGCAGATGTTTGCAGCATACACATTTGTGGATTTACAGCATAAATATATTACAGAGTATACATATACTACCTTTATAGTAGGGAAGGTGAAAATACATATACTGTAATAGCACCAGGGTGTACTCTGGTTATATGTAATAAAGCATACTGTCATATCAAGAATGGATCTGTAAACACACTAATGGCTTACCTCTCCCTCTCTGTATCTGTCAGACAGGTGTGGTGCAGGTGAACAGACCCCTGGACAGAGAGCGAGTGGCAGAGTACAGGCTCACCATCACTGTCAAAGACAACCCCGAGAACCCCCGCATCGCTCGCAGGGTAAGCCCTCTCTCCTCTGCACATATACTGCAAGAACTTATACATGTGTCCACATTGGCAGTTTCCAGACAGACCACTGTAACAATTATAAACCACTGCCACTGATGTAAAACTTTTGAATTCCTAATTACATAAAACCCCCAAAAACATTTTTTGACGTGTTCAATGGCAGCCTTAAATGGTAATCAAATGTTATCAGTTGGATTCAAAGACCTTAATTCTCCAAAAACGTTTACCACAATGTGAATGTGCTGCTTTAAATCACAGCAGAAGTTAATTTCAGAAAATTAGAGTATTAAAGGACAGCTTTTCTTTCTTTTTGGAGTTTTTGACTAGGTTTTACGGGCCTACGTGTCCTGCATCTTCCTAATAATGAGAATCTCATGCACACTGTTTAATTAAGAGCATTAAAACCAGCGAAACGAAAGTTCTGAGAATTTTCTATAAAAACAATGATGCTTCAGATGTTGCTTCTGTGGCAGAGGTGAGAAACTGTTGTAACTCAGAGCTGCAAAAAAGTCAACCACCAGCACTGTGAAAGCAGCCTGTCGGTGTGTGTGCAGAGCACAACTGCAAAACCAGTCTGTCCATAAAAGTTGCGATCTGACTTATATTTCTCTCCTCCTCAGTCTTGTTCTCATCCACATATAATTGTTTCTTTATCCTCCCACACCACCAGGATTCAGACCTCTTGGTGATCACCATCCTGGATGAGAATGACAACAGGCCCATTTTCACCAGGACCAGCTACAGGGCAGAGATCACAGAGAACTCTGCAGCAGGTAGCACTGGTGTGTCTCTCTCTCTCTTTCCCCTTGAGTCGAGGCAATCTGTAATGCAGCAGACAGTATCTGCCAAAACGCTGTCTGTAACCCTGTCTCTCCCACTTCCTGACTTTGTTTTCTTAAGGCTTATATTCATACACAACGTTTTTTTTTCACTTTGAAAGTTAGAAGTGAGATAGGAGGACTGACAACTTTACATTTTGCATTTACAATATATTTGCTCTGAACATGAATTAATCCGTCACAAGAGCAGTCAGTGAGATTATTTGGATGCAGAATATGAGTCCTAGTCTCTTGATTATCAGTTATAATGGTAATATACCATTTATGTTATATAAAGTTATAAGAGTGGTAGCAGCAACTTTTTACCAGTTTCTCTTGGTCATTATTGCAGATAGAAAGCCTAACCTTGCATTTGCTATGTCTCACTTCACACTTGCTGACTTAGTGTAAAAAATTCTAACCTGATGAACATGTAACTTCTCCACCTGTCCCTCTCTTTATTTCTGCCCGCCCTTCAGGCAGCACTGTAACAGTGTTAAATGGGCCAGTCCTGGCCGAGGATAAAGACATTGGACCCAATGCTGTGGTGACGTACCGCCTGCTGGGAGCCAGGGTGGACCTTTTTACAGTGGATGCCAATTCTGGTAACATTATAACTCCTCAGCAAGTAGACAAAGAGAGAAATTTATGAACAATTGTTAATGTCTCTGTATCTCCTTGCAGGTGTGATCCGTGTGCGTCAGGGGGCGCAGTTGGACCGTGAGGCATTTCAGGAGCCTCGGGTAGAGCTGTTCCTAGTTGGGGAGGACATAGGAGGTTTAAACAGCAGTGTCCCTCTCACAGTTACCATCCTGGACCAGAATGACAACCCTCCTGTCTTCAGCCCATCCAGTTTCAGTGTTCGACTCCCTGAGAACAGCCCCACTGGTGTGTATTGGCTTGTGCCTAACTAAGGATCTGTGTGTATGAGTGGGTTTGCAGGAATTTGGCTTGAATGTAATCCACGTTCACCAGCTCCAAGTACTTTCAACGACAGAACCTCAGCCCCTATAATAAATCTATAACAAATTGTGTCGCTAAAATACAGACAGTCAGACCCTTAAGGACAAAAATGTCCCAATGAACCCCATTAAAACCAACATTTTTGATCCCACTGCCATTACAGCATAAAACCATAGTTTATGTTGTGTTAGGCTTTCAGTTTTTACTATTTTCAACCAGATTCAGCCTTTTTCTCATGCTTGCCCTATGAGGCAAATACATGCTATTTTCCTGGTTTCCACGAGGGGCATTGCTGCTGTATTATGAAGAACTGCAATGTTTGATGAAATGCATCAAAATGAATGTTGACATTCATTCCCCTGTGTGAGGGTTAAGGGTTTACATGTTGGGAATGGCAATGACTGGTCATAAGAATACAAATATGTGTGTGTTTGTTTGTGTTCCTTGTCTCTTCCAGGTGTGGTGGTGACTCAGCTGTCGGCCACTGATGCTGATTCTGGCTCTAATGGCTGGCTGATGTATCGGCTGGAGAGCGGTGCTCAGGACCGCTTCGTGGTCGACTCACTCTCTGGCGCGGTCCTGGTGGGCAACTCCACCCTCGATAGAGAAGAGCGCGGGGCTTACCGCCTGGTCGTCATGGCAACCGATCGAGGCACTCCATCAATGTCGGGCACTGCCACCCTGACAGTCATCCTGGATGACGTGAACGACTCCCGACCCCGTTTTATAGAGCCTATAACAATGATAAACGTCAATGAGTCCACACCGCCGGGTGTGGTGGTTGCCACGCTGACCGCTGAGGACCCTGATCTGCATCCCCGGCTGGAGTATTACATCATCTCAGTGGAGGCAAAGGATGATGGGAACAACCCAGTGGATGGGCTGCAGGAGTCCTTTGGCATTGATTTACACACTGGTGAGACATCTCAGCCAAACTCAGTATCATCTACAAAGTTTAATTTTGACTCATGATGTTAGATAATCAATATGCTATCAATATTGCGGCTTACACGTGGGAAAATATTCGTGTTTTGGTGAATTTTCAGGTGCAGTGTTTGTACGTAACCCGCTCAACAGAGAGTTGGTAGCTACATTCGAGATCATTGTGTCTGTCCACGACAATGCCAGTGAGGTTATTGACAAGTCAGGAAGTGTTCCTAATGGTAAATCCATTTTCTAACATGAAACTTATCTTCAGTTTCATACGTCCAGTAAGTTATTTTCACTCTACATCTCTCTTATTATTATGACCTTCTCATCAACAGCGAGACTAACCATAAACGTGTTGGATGTAAATGACAATGCTCCTCGTTTCCGGCCCTTCGGAGTGTCCAACTTCACGGAGAAAATTTTGGAAGGAGCTCAGCCAGGCACAACACTGCTATCAGTGTCAGCTGTGGACCCGGATAAAGGTCCCAACGGCCAGGTCATCTACCAGCTGCTCCACCTGCCCCGAGGGGGATACGTCAGACTGGAGGACCCTTCCACTGGTATGACCACCAGCATAGGCTGGAAAAAAAATTAACGGCAGTGAGAAAATGTTCAAATTCCCCAACACAGTAAATCTAATGAAAATGTATGTTTCAGTTAAGAGATTTACAAAGTTTTTAAAGTGTTTAAATCAATGTCATTCCTTGCTTGATGTCATGTTTATTTTACACCCATCAAGCACTAGAATATCGACTGAGCATAAAACCTGCACAGACTTTAATTATTTTTCCCATGGTGCAAAAAAATTGGTATTGAGCAGTCAGTCATGTCAACATTAATTTGATATGAGTCAGGTTTTTAATTGTGACAAAAATTGTATTTTTATAGTTGTGCTGGTATTTATATGTTGACGTGTGCTTGAGGATTTGTCTGTATAAGTATTTAGTGCGATGGAGACTATGTAATGGTTTTGCATGTAAATGAATGTTTTTAGTGGTGTGTACCTGCTCAGGGGAAATTAGCTAATAGCTAAATCTGGAATAAATAATTTCTTCTCA
The DNA here is from genome assembly GCA_943593645.1 of Bovichtus variegatus. NCBI lineage: Eukaryota > Metazoa > Chordata > Actinopteri > Perciformes > Bovichtidae > Bovichtus > Bovichtus variegatus. Next base: position 17,611,346 of record CALSCE010009347.1, read on the forward strand.
TTTTGCGATAATGCTTTTTGTGCGTGGTCCTTGTTTAATAAAGACAAGATAATTGAGAATATTTGTATTGCCCGCATGAATCCTAACTGTAACCATCACTGTGTTACAAATGTTACAGGTAAGATTGTAGCCAACCAGACGGTGGATTTCGAGCAGGTGCAGTGGCTGAATTTCACGATTCGGGCCCGGGACCATGGCACTCCTCCCAGGATAGCTGAGCTGCCAGTTTATCTGCGCATAGTGGACGTTAATGACAACAACCCTGTTTTCCTACAACCCTCCTATCAGGTACTGAACAGAATATTAAGAAACAAATTGCACTTATCAAAGCAGAATTAAAGAGTGATGTTAAAAAAAAATATCATATTTTAATTTAGCATTTTATGGTGGCAATGTCTGTAACTTGAGATATTTGATATTAAAATAGGTGCTCAAGACTTTACTCACAGCTGACATTATGGCTTGTCATTGTAGGAAAATCATGTGTAAATGTAATAACATTGATGATGACCACAGGAATGCCACCCTTATTATTTAGTTACACTTGTGTTTGAAATTAAATTAACTGCCAGCAGTTAACTGAAGACGAGATGAACCAAAACTGGATATACTGTATATGTACTTATTTGAGAGAGATGGAATTTTGGCAGATGTGTATTTTTTTCAAATTCATTAACAAAGCACATTGTTTGTGTGGTATTCACTTACTTTTGCAAGATCATTTCTAGTATTCTGTCTCAACCCTTTTTTTCATGTAAAATATTGGGTCGAGTCACATCTTGATATTAAACAACACAGCTCAACACCACTTCCCAGTAATAAGTGTCTTTGTCTGTGTTTGTAGGAGCCTGTGTTCGAGAACGTGAACCTGGGCACCACCATAGTTCGTGTCAGCGCTACAGACGCTGACTCTGGCCTCTTTGCCGTGATTGAGTACAGCCTGGTAGACGGGGAAGGCAAGTTTGCCATCAAACCTTCCACTGTGAGTTAACCTATACAAGAGCAACTACGTCCTACTCCAGATCAGAACTGGGTGTCAACATTGAACGCCATCCTGCCTGGAAATGAACGTTTAAACAAAGCGTGATAAAGATAAAGACAATCTATTTATATGACCTCCATGCGTCATTTCTGTCACACACGCAAATAAATGTCTTGATTCAACCACGACTCCCATTCCGACTGTACGTCCTACCTAATCGTTCCCTCTCCTCTGTGTCAGGGAGAGATCTACATCCTTTCTCCTCTGGACCGAGAGACAAAGGATCACTACACTTTAACCGCTGTTGCCCGTGACAACCCTGGCGGCAGCTCCAACAAGAGACGAGAGAACTCTGTCCAGGTAGAGATCACTGGCTTCAATGACACAAGGATCTCAATAGCAATCTACATTTTGAGTTGGCACATATACCCTCCATCTACAGTGACACATTAACTAAACATGGAACTCTAGGTCAATGAAAACCTTGATTCACATTGATTACATTTCTGTCATCTGTAAGTTGTGTTGCTGAAGTAGAATCAAGCATATTTTGCTCATTAAATTATTTGAGCAAACACTTAATCAGGATGTGAAAATGCAAATTAACATGAATTTTGAGGAAGATACGTACGGCGGGCACTGATACTAAATTAACTGTAATGGTTACAATGTTTCTAAAAGACCTCAAACATATGAGATATGAGCTAAAATATGCCGATGTACTGGTCGGGCTCTACATGACTTTTCTTCTAGAATATTACCATATGTCAGGAAAGTTCTGTGTTTGAAACTTGATCTGCGTGTCGGTTCATGTCCAGGTCCTGGTGACAGTTCTCGATATCAACGATTATCGTCCACGCTTTACGGAGCGAGTGTTCAACACCAGCGTGTTTGAGAATGAGCCCAGTGGAACGTCTGTGATCACAGTGAGGGCTACTGACCTGGATGAAGGAGAAAATGGAGCGGTACTCTACAGCCTGCTGGGTGCCCATTCAGGTAATAAAAGCCTCAGTAGGTAGCACAAACTAAATATTCTGAATGAACTGCTCTTTAAAAGTATAACTAACCACTTAAATACAATACAATTCAACATTTCTTCACCTATAAATATCCCCATTGCTGTTCGCAATTACATGTTTAGTTAGTTTAAAGAATGTTGCGCAAACTTCTTACGTATGGTTCAGCATTCAAATCCATATGTAGTGCCTGATCCTTCTCTGTCTCTTTAGATGCGTTCTCCCTGGATCCAAACACAGGGCTGGTGCGTTCTCGCCGCCTGCTTCAGTCTTCTGAACGTTTCAACCTGACTGTGGTGGCTACAGATCAGGGGCGTCCCCCCCTGTGGGGCACTGCAGACCTGATCATTATGGTTATAGACGTCAATGACAACAGGCCAGTGTTTGTCAGGCCCGCCAATGGAACCATCATTCATATCTCAGAGGTATCTGCATTCATGTGTTCCTATGTATGTCATTGTTGTCTTCTTCTTTGTTTGATTTTAGCATTTTTCTTTCTTTTTTTGATGACATATATTACAAGTTTGTTATTGTAGTAAAAACTGACTATTTACACACATGTAGTGATGCATGATCCAACAAATTTCCTCCTGATAACCAAACTGTACCAATCAGATGCTATTGCTCTCTTTTAGTAAAATTCCCATGTAAAGCATCTGCCTCCCTATGTGGGACGCACTGCAACACATTTGATACCAACGAGTGCTATGGTGCTAAGAAAATCAATCAGTGGCTCACTCTCATTAGTTTAATGAAAGTTTTACCAGAAACAGCACATTTTAAAATGACAATGAAATTGCAAATTAATGTGGATTACTTAACCTCTGATGTATCTACCTACTCAGCTTCATGAGGTCAGTATTAGGGCCCATACCAATATGGCATATTGGATCCCTTCACAAAGGGGTTTTAATAAACAAGGTTTGAGTGTTCAAGTGTTGTGCTTACCACTAAACGGCAGACAGACAAAGTTAGTGATTCGCAGGTGAATATTGTGGAGCGTTCAGGTGCTGAAGAGCCAGATATGTCCCCCTGTAGTTGGTGGAGAGCAAAGCAGACCTTAGAGGAGTGTGAGTATTGAATTTAACTTCATCAGGACACAAACATGACTACATACATTTGGATGGTTATAGGCCTCCATATCCACTGGATGTAAAACAGCAGCTGTTTGCCAACAAGTTCTCTATATCAACTTAATGACATTTGTTTATACTGCCCCCAGGTGGCCAGAAAATCACCTATTCCAGTTTTAATGTCACTAATTACACCAAGGCTATTTTTTCTATGACATATCAACATGTCTGCCGGGTAAAAGGTCCAGATTTTGACTTAAGTTCTAGAAACCGTCTGTAAACCTGCAAACCTTTCTGTTACAGTCGACCTTTAAGACACAAGTTGAGAAGTTTATACAAGCACATGCTGACAGTCTTTACCCTCCATGTAGGAGCAGCCCCCAGGCCTGCCGGTGTATGAAGTGCATGCAACAGACTCTGACGAGGGGCTGAACGGAGAGGTCCGCTATGGCTTCCTGCAGACTGGAGCAGGTAACAGAGACTGGGAAAACTTCCACATCGACGCCATGTCTGGAGTCATCACAACTACTGTGAGACTGGACCGAGAAAAACAGGCCCTCCACAGCGTGAGTCAACTTTGTGTGTGCAGTATGTGCAGTTAATGTACTTAAGTGTGTGGATATGTATGGCTCTAACTGAGTGAAAACGACTCTCTCAGCTTATCATTGTGGCCCGCGACATGGGCCAGCCAGTGCCTTACGAGACCACACAGCCTCTGCAGGTGGCGCTGTTGGACGTCGACGACAATGAACCCGTCTTCCTTAAACCACCGGTGAGTATGAAGCTCTCTGAATAAGTCCTAATGGGATTATCTGTACATGTACAAGAGCTGCTTTTTAATTGTTTGTAACATTTGCTCTTGCTCTGTGCGTGCACCTCAGCGTGGCAGCTTGCCTTACCAGAAGCTGACAGTGCCTGAGCATTCTCGTCCAGGTACTGTGGTGGGGAACGTGACGAGAGCTGTGGACGCAGATGAGGGCTCCAATGCCATCGTCTACTACTTTATTGCAGGTGATACGTGCCCTACAAACATTTGATTTTGCAGTTCACGTCAAAGGTTTTCCCCATGAGTATAATTATTTAGGTTGGCCCACCGAAAGTAAAATCCTGCAGATCCCGCGTAGAGGATAAGAAGTGTATCTTTATCTTATCAGATAAAGGTCCTCTTACTTCAAAAGCCCAGGAATAATGAGGAGATTTCTTCAGATCCATCTGTATTTCTTTTCTATTTAAAGCTGATTCCTTCAGTTCTTTAGATGACTGAACACAAATCCTTCCCATCTCCTCCTGCAGGAGGAAACAGTGATGGAAACTTTGGCTTGAGTCTAGATGGAGAGCTGAAGTTGCACAAGGATCTGGACCGAGAGGAGATCCCGGTCTACTCCATCATCATCAAGGCTTCCAGCAACCGGAGCTGGACTCCTCCCCGGGGTCAGAGGGCAGCACGGGCCAAAGCCCTGGACCCCGCCCGTGACCCCAGCCTGCTGGAAGTGTGCATTGAACTGGAAGACATCAATGACCAGAAACCACGCTTCACTAAGGCGGAGTACACTGCAGGTAATCTGCGTTCTTTTATGTGCATGCTGGTCTATATAAAACAACCATAACTTTCCCTCTTTGCGTCCATGTTTCAGGAGTTGCAGCAAATGCCAAAGTGGGCTCAGATCTGATCAAGGTCGTGGCTTTAGACAATGACATCGGCAACAACAGCTTGGTTCAATACCATATTGTTACAATTCGCTACTTCCAGTCACAGAGCAATGGCAGTGAGGACGTTGGCAGCATCTTCACCATCGGTGAGCTTCCTCCTGTACAATATTCAGGCCGTTTCAAACATTGACGCACAATCTAGAGACGCTTCCAGTTCAGTTCAACGTACTGCCCACACCTACCCGTTACATGCGTTGCGTTTAATGTTGGATAGATTTTTACCTCTTACAACACGGTTGGAAAATAATCTGTAAGTAGTATTTTTGGAACATGAAACATGAACATGACTTGTTTTTGGACAACAATGGAGCTCTATGACAGAGAGGAAATAAGACATATCAGGCTGTGGATACACAGGCAATGCTTGTTAGTAGCATAAAGTAATTGTTGTTTTTCGATTTGGTCGACAATAAGAAAAATAGGGAATATTTCCAGATATATCCTATTTCATCATCAATAATATGATTTTAATTGAATGAATGTTAAATGCAAAAAATAATTGTAATGGCTTCAACGAAATTGACTTAACAAAACTAGCACAGCCTTTCAATATGACTTGAGTATCACATGTAAACGTGTATTTGCATGGTTTTAATTAGACTTACATCTGGCCAGTGCACGATACATCTCATAGAAAACAGCCCTATATGTTAAGTCTTATTACATTTGGAGAGCTTGTTTTGCCAGTCCAATTGATTTCTTATTTAGAAACAACATTCCACAGGTTTGACAGATGGCATCATCCGAACGTACGACCTCTTCACGGCCTACAATCCAGGCTATTTTCAACTCGAGATTTTGGCGTGTGATTTTGCTGGACACAGTACTACCACCAACGTGAACATCTACATTCTCCGAGATGACCAGAGGGTCAAGATAGTCTTCAATGAGATCCCCGATTTGGTCCGCGAAAACCAGGAAGACTTTGTCAACTTACTGTCCAACATTACTGGAGCCATTGTCAATTTAGATGACATACAGGTGAGGCGTGAATGTTTTTTATATGACCTTTGAATTTTTTTTGTATAAATGTTTGACATATTTGTCTCTCTCTCCTTTTATGCAGTTCCATGTGGACAAGAAGGGCAGGGTCAGTTATGCTCAGACTGACATGCTCATCCACGTTGTCAACAATCAGACCAACACCATCCTAGATGTTGAAAGGTATACCTTCCTGAATTAAATATATCTGTCACTCTAATGCCACATGGTGACACTGTCATTCACCTGTGTCTTGGCTTTTGCAGGGTAATTCAGATGATAGATGAGAACAAGGAGCAGCTGAGAAACCTGTTCCGGAAACACACAGTTGTGGACGTTCAGCCCGCCATCAGTGACAAACTGCCCGACGACATCTCCACACTCCAGGTCTGCGAGGCCGGGACCTCCACAAACCCACAGGCTGTTGCAGATGTTTTGTGTTTTTAAGACTTTCTTTGTTTTTCTCTTTCACAGCTAGTTATCATCATCCTGGCTGTGCTGCTGTGCTTGGCAGGAATTTTGTTTGTCACAATGAACTGGCATTACCGCAGAGTGTAAGAACCCTTCAGCAATTTTGTATCAACGTAGATTTATTTAGAATCTTCAGTGCACCGAGTCATTAGAAATCTGCTTAGTCAAGGACTTTGTGTCTATGCTGTGAGTCTGAGCAGCGACATCAACATGTTTATCTTCACGTGACGTAACGTGCTTCCTCTTGCTATGTTGCAGACACCAGAGGAAGCTGAAAGCCATCGTTGCAGGATCAACAGGTGAGAAAAGGCTCCGTTGAGGGGACGGTCCCACCAGCTGTTAACTTCAGGATGTGGTTTTTACGGCTTTACCATCTGCAAATGTAGCGCACAACATTACAGTTTACTGCAGTGAGCCTGTTTTACACAAAATGATCTGTCTTCTACCATCCAGGGAACCAGGGTCTAATGGATATCCTGGACATGCCCAACACTAACAAGTATTCTTTTGAGGGGTGAGATAATAGCTTAATTTTCACACCTCTTTGTCACATATTGCTTAAAAGGAATCCCCACCCAACTACCACTTTGTGTTGTTATTACGCAACTATAGCTTTGATCAAAAATCTCCAGCAGTATTTTTTTCAGTAGTTGTGAGTTATTCATTCCGAAGAACAACAACTAGCTTTTCTTTGACTTGAAGAACTCTGTGAAACGAGACATATTCTGTTAATTAGTGAACTTTAGAGGTGCAGAGTCAGGTAAACTGTATCATCTAAGTCTCGGCAAGAAAGCGAATAAGCATGTTTCCCAAAAATGACACACTATTCCTTTAAGTAAATGTCATTCAACTTTATCAGTTAGTGCTGATAATTCACTATTTTGTAGATGAAGTGTGTAATGCCGTTTGCCGCTGCAGGGCTAATCCCGTGTGGCTGGACCCATTCTGTCGCAACCTGGAGCTGGCTGCTCAGGCTGACCATGAGGACGACCTGCCTGAGAATCTGAGTGAGATAACTGACCTGTGGAACAGCCCAGCACGCACTCATGTTAGTACCAACATTCATCTGAGTTCATTTATATATTACAACAATACCCTGAGGAGTTTAACAGATGATATTTTGCTCCAGGCTTCAAGGCTGAGAAGATAGAGAGTGAAGTCCCTCAGGATTGCACACGTTTGTGTCTGTAACCAAGGCATTGTCCTCCGAGTTAACTCCATTTCACAGCTGACTATTTTTAAGTAAGCATGTGTGTGTGTCATCCCCGCAGGGCACATTTGGTCGAGAGCCTCAAGCGAAGCCTGAGGATGATCGTTACTTGAGGGCAGCCATTCAGGAGTACGACAACATCGCTAAACTGGGCCAGATCATGAGGGAAGGTCCCATCAAGGTAAGACACCTGTATGTCAGATTATCCAGGGCGACACCAAATCCAAAAGCCTTCCTTAACGCATTGAAGACAAGGTCAGAGGACAGACCTCCTCCAGTATGTCCTGAGAGGAAACAAGGAGAGAGACCCCGAGGACTCGAAGATGGGCTGACAGTCCTGCTGTGGATTCTCGTTCATGATTACTGTAACAGTGAGGGTGTGTATAGACTCTGTTTGATCCTAAATGCCGTCCTGTCAGGGTTCCCTGCTCAATGTGGTCCTGGACGACTACCTGAGGCTGAAAAAGCTCTTTGCAGCACGACTCGTCACCGTATCCACCAGCCAGGGGGATCAATCATCAGTCACTGAGGTGGGAGAGCAAAACCTGATGGTGTAACTGCACCTGCTGCTGTGCTCTTCCCGTCTGACACCACCGGAGGGTGATCTTCCCCGATCATTCCTCCGATTTCTCATTCTGACGTTTGCTGCTCTGGCTTGGCACTTACTCACTACATTCTGCTATCGCTCTATCTCGCAACTAGTTCCTGCGCTTACTTTAAAACTTCCTGCTAAGAATTGTTTGCAATAATTGAACGCAGGTCTGGTCTGAAATGTATTCTTCTCTGCTCTTCTACTGTCTCACTACATTTCCAAGTTGTTACTCCAAGTGATCTGATTTCTCCCTTTGTTCAATGTTCCTTCCACTCGGTTACCTCTATCCAGCTCCTCCTCAAAGTTATCTCTTACAAAGCTGCTAAACTGTTTTCAACCCAATGCATTGTATAAACCAGAGGTTTTTAAAGCGTGTGGGGGGGGGAAACTGTTTCAGGGTAGGCTCAGTGAATGGAATTGAAAAAATATTACATTACGTTATAAAAAAAGAACACATAGAATAGCCTAAATGTATGTGATTTGGTTTTGGCTTAGCCTTAGGACAGACTTTTTCTATGTTATTGGGTGTCTGAAGTTATGTCAAACAGCAATATTCATGTCTGTAGGATCAAATAACATAATCATGATTTCATAGGCATCCAGGAATTGAGCAAAACTAAGCGGAGGGGGCTTTTCCAAGCCTTGTGTGAGGGGAGGCCCACAGTGTCAGACTTTAAAAACCCTGGTATAAACAATGTTAGTACGTAGCTTTATTCTCTCTTCTCCTCCTTCAACAGCTGATCCAGAGCGATCTGGATGATGATGAGGACGAGCGTCTGGGCATGGGCGGAGGTCGCGGCACACTGCGCTTCAAGCACAAGCTTCCTGTGGAGTTGAAGGGTCCCGAAGGTGTGCACGTGGTCCACGGTAGCACAGGTACCCTCCTGACCTCTGACCTCAACAGCCTGCCAGAGGACGACCAGCGGGCCCTGGCACGTTCTCTGGAGGCGCTGAACGCTGACGGGGGGCTCTATTCAGAGCGCAACGCCCGCACGGAGTCGGCCAAGTCCACCCCGATGCACCGCCACAAGGACGGGGACACCCTGTCGGAGAGTCCCCTGGAGATCACAGAGTTATGACTAGCCGAGGCCTCGCTGGTCTGAGCTCAAGCATGACTCGTGTGTGTCCTTGTGCCTCCACACCGCCACCCTGCTATGGTCTGGGAGGACTGGAGGAGGAGTGTGTGTAGTCTAGGGAATCTCATAAACCAACCTCAGTGCATCAGTGAGACAGCCTGCAAGAGGACTTACTCACCATTGGGTTGGATTGAGTGGGTCTTATGTTGAAGGTGGTCCCACGTTAGGTGCTACAAGAGAAGAAAATGACCTTTAGGAAATGGAAGATCAAAAGCAGGGCACTTTTCTTCAGTGAGACAATACCAACCGGGGTCATCGACTTACGACTTACATCCAAAGAGCTGAGGTGTAGCGGAGAGACTAAGCCTTCCTGTGCGAGAAGCTTGTTGAACCGTGACCTTATAATCGTCAGAAGGTGCCTCATCCTCACTAATCCTTTTGAAGTCATACCCGGACTGCATACACTACCACAAAAACAAATACACACACTCAAAAAAAAAAGGAAGAAGCTACACACACTCAGACCAGCGGATGGCCATCAATGGGACATTGAGAAAATGTCACAAATCCTGTTATCACACTCTGATATTTTTTCTTTTTGCAAGACGATGCAATCAGTGTTGAAGGAGTGAGAATGGGACAGTGAGAATTTCTATTTCAGATATTAGGTTTGTTTTGTTGTCAGGAAATTATAGATGGATATTTAATGCAGACAAATGGCACTTCAAATATTTTCCCCACTGACGCTCATACCAAGTTCAAAAGGGGCCTTTGCCGTTGTGCAATTGTTAAAGTACTGTAGTAGTTTGATAAAAGTGCTTTTTTTGGATCAATTGCAAAAAGACGAAACACTCCGGTCCGCAGGACAGCGGTAAATATTCAGACCCTCGTCCAGCTCTTCATCTTTAGCCTGGACTGAGTCAGTCATGTATTAAGACTCTTCACTAAAAACTGGAGGATTCACAAATAATGAAGATGGTAGAGAAGGATTGAACATTGTCCGTGACTGCAGCCACATGAAGAAAAAAAAAAAAACTTTGAATCTTTTATGATAAATTTGATATGAATATAATAAAGACGATTAAAGAAAGCCTTGGTAAGGACTTATAGATGGAATTTCAAAAAGTATGAATCATCCAATTTTTATAGACATAAAGATGGCATTGTGCCCACAGAGACTTTACACTGCCACCTGAGGGACTAAAAGAATCATGCTCAAAATGAGCAATGTTTGCTTTATTTTTTTATTTTATAGAAAATGTGATGGAATAAAAATATTTTTGAAGAAAAATGCTGGCTTACCAAAATAGGTAGGGAATACTTTTGGATGTTTGGAGTATGTGTATATTGTGCTATGGTGACATGTTGTTCTGTTTTCTGTTACGACAGCTGTTTCTGATGAGTGGTGTGTTTAAGATTCATTTTTTATAGTCCCATTTGTAAGTTTTTATTTCTGTCATTATTGTCCTGAGATCTGTGTTGGGAAATGTTGGATGATCTGTGATAATAAAAGAAATATGCAACGGCCTTTGCACTCGGGTCGGTGGGATGATGGGAGAGCAGCCAAGAACAACATAGCAACTGATGCAGGATATTAAAAGATCCAGGCAGACATGAAGAAAAGTCTGGGAATGTGAGAAACCTTAATGACTCATGACACTTAATATTTGTCTTCCTATCTCAAGGTTGACTGTTGGCATCTGACAGTGTTACAGATTGGTAACTACTGTCATCTAGTGGTTGTTAAGGGCAAACACTTGACAAGGTAATGAAGAAACAAGAGTTTTAGCACACCATTCCATCGCTTTATTGTTGCCAGGTTACATAGAAAAGTTTTCATCAATAATAGTTGTCAAAAAGACTTTCTTCGCTGCTGCTGGTCAGACTGCTCGGGCTACGGCACTCGCTGTCGTCGCAGTGGTGGTGGTGGCTGGCATCTTCTTCAGTGTCTTATTCAACTGTGGGGAGACGGAGGGTTTTAATCAGTCACTGGAATAGTTAGTGTGTTTGGGAGATTTGTTTTATACCACGATCAGTGACAATACTTCAAACCGGCTCTAACATTGTGCTCTGTTGAATGAAATTAACAAACGTTCAGGTGCCTTAAAATAAATAGCAACTCGATAATTCTGTACTTCTCCATTCCTTGCCAGAGGCATGATGGATCACTACTCACCTCCTCAAACTTGTGGATCTGTCTGATGAAAAAGTCTCCGTACCGACGAGCAACTTTAGTATCGGCGATGTGGATCATGTCCTGTGGAGTGTTGCAGAAAAAAAGCTCAATAAACAAACATTAGAAATTTGAGAAACATTACTTTCTCACAGTTTTACATAGAGCATGTGTTAATCAATTTAGACCTGCTGTGAAAAATAACAGGGCCCATCTGATCATCATGTTGACCAAACAAACAGCGCTTTTGACCGAGGCATCACATGGTCCCTGTGACAGACTATTTAAAATCGTATGTGAGGATGAAGAAAAGTCAAAGACATGACTTTAACCCACCTTGTCAATGTAAAAGTCGACCTCAGAAGCAGACTGGAACTCTCCGTCCAGAGCTGAGACTCCGCTGGTCCACACCAGGTTCTTCATCTTGTGTTTGAAGACGAGCAGCTGAATACGGAACTCCTGCTCAGTCATGTCCAGGAATCCTGCAAGCTTGGCTACTGGCATGGTGGTGTACAGCTTCAGGAAGCTGCAAGGACACATTGGGACTTAGATAACATGTATAAACACCCTGCAACCACATCCGGGTTGATGAGTTTCAGAAGGGCCAGGTGGGAGAAGAAAACACATTCCAAAGCAGAAAAACTGCCTCTAAACATATTTGTCTGGGTTCCTCTTCATACTGGTACATTAAAGGTTCCCTGTGGAGTCTATAGAGCTCTTTTTTTGATAACCGAGTCCCCATTGTGTTTGTCTTGTACACGAGCACACACATGGGTGTCGGTAAAGGCAGAAGTAGACTGTAGTGTAACAACACTGGATTTAAAATACTTTTTTGTCTTTGGCACTTGACAACTTTGTTAGACTGTAAGCATGTTTTGGTGAGTAGCACTGAATGTAAACTTTTAAATATACCACACACTCAAAGTTGGTATAATCTACCTGCGGATGGTGGAGAGCTGGGCCTGCTGCTGCACCTCCTCAGCAAAGACCTTCAACTGCTGCTGGAAAGGTTCCTTGTGGTAGTTGGGGTGGACGTTGTCATAGTTTGGCACCACAGGTGACAGGAACTTGGGACAGGCGAAGCTAAACTGCTCCTCAAACACCTGCAGGTCTCTGAGATGGAAAATGAAACACGTGTATGAGTTAGGACGTTGCTGCTGCTGCTGGGAGCCACAGTTAGAAATACCAATACTAAATTTCCAACAACTTTATGGAGCTGTAGCTGCCCCAGTTTCTTTCTTACCCTTTCTGCATTCGCAGCATCTTGTCTCCGTACTTCTCCCTCAGCTGGGTGTGGATGCTCTCATCGATGCGCATCGGGTACATGGTGAGAGCGATGGCCAGCAGACCATGCATCTGCTCATTTTGTTTGTTTACCTAAAAAACATATTGTACAAGTATTATGACATCTGTTTCAACAATATTACTGTTTGATAAACACACCACTGAAAACGTCTGATGTTTATTATTCATGCATCACAGAATTTGAGAAAAATTAACAACCCAAATTGTGTTATCAGTCTGAATTTTTCAGAGAACTTTTAACAACAACAAAACATACTTTTATGAACATATTCTGTATGAGAGATAGGTGGGAGAATCCACAGCAAAAGCTAAAAAAGAAGCACTCCTCTGACTGACCATCTCATATTTATACGTTGACCTCTGGAACATGTTTCTCGTCCTCTGGATGTAGAGAAGGATGTTAGCAAAGACTCGAATGGCATCCTGGTAGCGCCTCATCATCAGGTAAGCAAAACCCACATAGTAATATGTAGTGATCTGGCACTCGGGCACACGGGAATACATACTCTGAAAGACAGGGGGGAAAATAGATAAAGGGGAGACAGATGTAAAAACAAGAAGATACAGCCTAAAACTGAGTGAATGAAGATAAAAAAATAGAGATACAATTAAATAGAGGGCTCTGCCTACTAAGTAGTATCATTATCAGTAGACCTCGAGCCTGTCTCTCTCTCATTAGGGGCCTTACCTTCTTGTTGAGCTCAATGTTCTCCAGGACTTTGATGGCCTGGTAATAATCACCAAGCAGAGAGTGAAGTCTCAGGAGCCCCACCAAGCTGAAGTAACCCAACATCTTGTACAGGGAGTGGCGCCCGTATTCTCCGGCCACACTCTCTGGGTCTCCTGCAACAAAACAAACATGTTAGCTGCTTCGTATAACACCTAGACTGAATAAAAGACTACATGTTGAGGTCACCTTCTCACCAGGAAAGCAACAAACTACGAAAACTACAGTTTTACAGGACTATACAGAGAACCGTAACTGCGCCTTATTTTGGTAACTTTAACAGGGCCTTTAATTTTAACAATTCAAGATGTAAATAAAAATGTTGGTCCCCCCCTCCTCATCTACAAATATCTCCTTAACATTCTTCTTTACCTCCGCTGGTGTAGATCTCCAGCTGGCGGTTAATGTTGCTCTTGTCCACCAGGGAGTGGAGAACGTTGAGGACGCTGTGGACGTTCCAGATCTTTGGGTTGTTCCTCAGGAATTCAATCTCCTCCTCTGACTTTTTGGCCGTCTTACAGCGGTACTGACTGAAGGACTGGAACTGGAGAGGAAAGAGTGGAAATCTCATGTCAGAATTTAAACATACTTTCTTTGTGCTATTAGACAGGAGTGAGATAGGTGACGTTAATCACATTGGCCAAATCAATAAGCACTAAAAAAAAAAAAAAAGGAAGTAAAACTTATGTTTAAGATACCATCCATGTAGTACTCCTTGTAGATTAATACAACCCTTGAACTTACTGGCATCTATTATTTCACCTGGTCTCTAATTGATCAGATTATTACTCATGCGTGTCCTTTTGTTTTGGAAATGTGTTGTGAACTCGGGATACATTTAAAAATAAATATAGAATGCACTGTACCTGGTAGATGAACTCATCAATGATGTCCCAGAGCCACTGGTTAGGCAGCTCCAAGGGGGCAGGGCCATCCGCATCTGTTTACAGTCAAACATTCTCATATGACTCATCATTCATTAGGAGTTATTTTACACTGATAAAATGGAAAATGTAAAGACTAGTCTGGTAACTTACTGAGAATGTAATTGAAGAGGTTGCAGTAATTGTAGTACGACTCAAAACGCTGGTCCAAAGTTGGTCCACCCTGATGATGAAGAAAACAACACTTACAACAAACTACAGGTGAGGTTTCACACATTGTGCTGGTTGCTCAGTAATATAAAGAGGGAGATTGATAGGTGTTTAAATTGAACAGTTACTCACGCTGACTTTAGCGTAAATGTGTCTGTAGTACAGTTCCTTATAGAGAATGAGGAACACGGCATCTGTAGGAGATAACAGGCGATCAATGACATGAAACATGAAACATTGCCACTGCAGGACTACACAGGGATGAACTCCTTTACCAGTAGATTTGTAAGACATATCCTCCTAACGTAAACAAAACAGGAGAGTTCACCGATGATAAACTCACCGTTGCCAACGAGTGATGCGATGGCCTCAGCCTCTGGCCAGGGAGAATTCTTGAAGAAACGGTCAGTCAACTTATTCCAGCTGAACAGGAACAAAACAAGAAAGGCAAGACGCTCATCACCCACACAGAGTTAATGTCTCTGTTTAAAGAGACACAACATCAGCACCATAGGGAGAGGTTTATTCACAGAGAGGCGAGCTTACCTGTTCTCATAGACGTCCTGGATCTCATAGATCTTCTGCTCAATGCTCTCGCTGGACACACGGTTGGACTGCAGCTCATAAACCTTCTGGTCGATTAAGTCAGAGGTGGTTTTGTGGAAATACTGCAGGAAGTTCTTGATCACTTCTGGGATGACGTGGTAGGTCTGCTGCTCATACTGCCTCTCATAGGCCAGGTCTGCTTTAGGGTCACCTGCAGCAAGATGGAAGAGTGAGGAGGAGACACTAACACAGAAAGGTGATCTCTTACAATTAGACATATATATTGCAAATATTTGTGTGTATACTAACCGGTGTGCAGGTCGCAGTCGTTTGGGTAGGCGTACGGATCGTACTGTGCGGCAACAGTGGTCTAAAACATAATGTTACAGATGCAGTTAATATCTGTCAATCAGAAAGTCATCATTAACGTAAGCTTACTTTACGAAAAACACTTTACCTCATGCAACTACATAACGTTACAGAGAGGGTGGTGTTATTGTTACATTCTCTTCAGACACAAAGCTACAACAATCATTAATACCATGCTGGCTCATCGAAAGCTGACGTTACTGTTATGCTGGTGGAGTTAAGCTAGCTAGGCAGTTAGTTAGCTGTCTAGCTAGCAAGCTAGCAAGCCGGCTACCGCTACTGAGCGTGTCTTTGTTATTATCATGAAAACATTGAAATATCTATAATACAAACATGTGTACTGACCTCTTCCTCCTCTTGGTATGACATTATGCTCGTTATTAGTCCAAGCTCATAAGACAGTGGAGTGAAAAACGAGGATGTGTGCTCGGTTAGCTAACGCCGCTAAACCACGCAGCTGGCGCTGGAGAAGACAGGAAGCGGAAAGACGATGT
Organism: Bovichtus variegatus; assembly: GCA_943593645.1. Lineage (NCBI taxonomy): Eukaryota > Metazoa > Chordata > Actinopteri > Perciformes > Bovichtidae > Bovichtus > Bovichtus variegatus. The sequence continues at coordinate 17,627,165 of CALSCE010009347.1, forward strand.
CGTGACGCCACTGGAAACACAATGCATTGAAGCATTGTGGGAAATTGAGTTTCTGTAATGTAAATTGAAGATCGTCATGTTATTATGATTATTATTATTATTATTATTATAATTATTTAACTGGTAACAATACAAGGGGACTTTTGTTGGAAGAACATCATTGAGAACATGAAATGTATTTTTCATGATTTCTTCTTTTTCATTTTGTTATGCTAATGAGAAATGAAAGTTACATTTTATCCAAACTGCCACAAAAGACAGGATGGTGATGTTTGAATATAGAGCAAGATACATATCTATGTATTTTTTTTTTATTAGATTTATGTGTTTGCGAGCCTCATCGGTTTTTCTTTCTCTGTCATGAAAAAAAAAACATGACATGTTGTTTTGCTGTCTGAATATTTCTTGAAAACCGGAGTCTGGATGTCACTTTACATCAGATTCCTCTTGACAGAAGACGTTTTCACGTGTCATAGCAGTTGCAACTACAACATCAATAATGGCACCCTTCCAAAAATGGGCACAATGCAATGCAGCCATTAGTTATGTTATTAGTTTAACTTAACTTGTTCATATTGTTTATGATATGTTTTTTAGGAAACAACGTCATTGTTTGGTTTTACCTCCATAAATAATCCTATATAATTTTTAGCCTTTGAAAGGCTTTTATATATAAAAAAAAGTGTGTGTGTGATAACAAGTCTTACAGTCTCACAATTGGGCAGGAATTAAAATGCATAATTGTAAAGCTGTGGGTCATGTGAAGATATTAATTCAATATGGTGAGTGGGCTGTGAAAGCGTGTAACTACTTTTGAATACCATTAGGTGGCGTTATAGTCGCAGGGTACAACTCTCCCCATTACTGTAATGACGAAGGCTCAGTCTTGTCAAAAGTGAAGTCAAGAAGAGCATCAAGAATAAACGCCAAATCGATCATGTCCCTCCAAACCAGGCTTCAACGTTGATCATGCTCTTTTAATATTACTACTCACATGAGTTTGGCGTCCACTGCTTTGCGTGCACTATGTGTTTCAAATCAATCAACATTTCATACTGTTAAATTATTTTTGCTTTTAGAATATAAATCACAGATTGTATCGTTTTAGTTTGTGTACTGTACTGTGTTGTTTCTTTTGAGAATGTTATTATAAGCCGAGAGAGAGTCACATTTTTTATTTTATTGTATATTGAAGTGTGTGTGTGTGTGTGTGTGTGTGTGTGTGTGTGTGTGTGCGTGCGCGTGTATGTGTGTGTGTGTCCACCAGCATGAGAGTGTGAGCGCAGACTGTGTTTCTTGTTCGTGCTAACCCTCCCAGCAGACAGCAGCCTGTCTGACCCCCTCCTCTCTTGAACATCATTACAAGGTTCTCTGAGAAGGAAAAAAAAAAAAAGGATTTCTTGCTGTGATTTTGAAGGAGAAGGAAAAGAAAAACGGGTGAAAGAAAAGAATACCTGGCGTGTTTGCCTCAGCTACCAGCAGCAGACGGATTCCCTCCAAACCTACACCTACCTATCTACCGGCGAGGGAACTGCCTGCATCCGATAAGGGATCTAGCCGAAAAAATCAAGTGTGGAGGGAGGGGGTGTGGAGAAAAGAAGTCGAATTGGAGAGAGGGAAAAGGGAGAAGAGACATCGAGGGAGGGGAAAAGGTCAGGGACACGGGGGGGGTTTATCGCACTGCCAGAAATAAGAAGAGTGTCTACACCAACAGTTTGGCAGACGAAACCAAGGAGACGAAGTGAAATAAAGCAGCAACCCCCTCTCCCCAATACTGACTTTTTTTCCGCAAGGACTACTGTGGATTTTTAAACCTTTTCGACAACTTCCAAAGACAGTGTCTGTGCTTTGGTGAAGTCCAGGCAACACAGAGTGAATTTTGGACCGTGCGTAATTTGGAGAGTTTATTGCCGCACAGCGTCAGGATGCGCGTCTGTCCGCTGCTGGTCGTCCTCTGTCTGCTGTGCACTGGACGAGCTCAAAAGTTCTCTGCTCTCACGGTAGGAAGAGCCACTTAATTCCTAGAATACGTCTCATTCAAATTCACGTGTAAAAGAAAGTTTTAAAGTTTTAAAGTGAAGGGTATCCGTGTGCGTTCCGTGCGTATTTTTTGAGCAAAAATACACCTCTGTCATATATGTTCTTTTTTTCTAAATCAGTAAGTTCATACGACTGGTGTTAATCATCCTTTTTGTCTTTTTTGTCAGCGTTTCATCCGATAATCATAAATACTTACATTGAAAATAATTAATAAACATAGTGATACATTTTAAATATACCTTAACAGCATTATGGCCCATGCTGATGCTATAATTGTTCGGTAATTTCTCTCCAAAAGAGACTTTTTGAATATGTTTCATATTTAGCAGAAATTCAGGCTGAATTTAAGATTGATTTGAAAACTTAATAGATCCCCAGTTAGCATTGGGAAAAGAGGTCTCTGTGTAAACTCTATGTCCCCTGTGTTTCAGGGTCTCTGCACAGAGGGTCAGAGATGGCAGAGGCTGGGGTATGCTTTTAGTGTCTTTACCTGACTGTCAGCATCTTGCCTGCCTCTCTGTCCGGCTCACTCCTGATGTGCCAGTGGCTCTGTAGAGGCTACTCTGCCAGCAGGTCCCCTGCACCAAAAGCACATGGCATTGTTTACAGCGGCAGGACAGCAGTGGCAGAGCAGTGCATGCAGTCCATTCACTGCATGAGAAAGTGCATCTTTAAAGATAGATGAGGGAATTTTTTATAGCCATGATCAAGTGCAGGTACAGTGCTGAAAGAGGAATAATAGAGAGCGGAATGTGCACTGTCAGAGGCTTCACCCCTTGATTTAGAGGTTGATGTGACAGCCGCCTCCCCCGGCATCGTTATTTATGTTCTGGGTGAGGATGCCTTAACATCCAACTGGAAACAAATGGCCATGAGTCGTTAACCTGCAGGTGAAGGGTCGGAGATCCATTCTCCCTGACGGCACTATGCAGTTGTGGAATGTGGGAGGAAGTGTTGCACTGAGCAGATGCTCCACCTGAATTTTCACCATGATATACGCATTTACACAAATATATATGGTTCTTTATAGAGATGTCACGGGTAGTTATATTAACCCGGCAGTTTATGTAAAGTTAACACAGATACAACTATGACACAGCATCCACTGTGCTCTGGATGTGACTGAAAGAATGAGGAACTTCTCTATTTCATTGCATGTTTCAGTGGTAACTGTGTCTGTGTCGTACCTCCCCGCTGTGGCTCATTTATTGGAACATCACATGGAGCACTGGACTTTTACAGGACTTTGTTTGAGATTCATTGCTTATTGTATGAATGAAGAGGTTATTGTTGCTTTCAAGAAAATGTCTCCATGTGATATTTTGTGCATATTTGAGGTCGAACAGGCAGTTAAATATATGGGATATTTGCCCAGGTTATTCATGAGGCAGACTTTTTCCATGGAAGTATAAAATAGTGTGTAAAATGATGAGGGAGCATAGAACATTCGCTGCCTCTTTGGCAATTTTAGCATAACTTATGGGCTCCTTTGCGCCCTATGTTCTCATAAAATTGTGCACCTGCTCAGCGAATAATTCTTTTTGTCACATGACTATCAGTGGCCTTTCACACCCCCTCTCTTTCTTTCACAGCAATTAAATGCCTTTTCCTTTGATTGAGTTAGTAGCCTGGTTAAAGGCTGTCACTTTCTTCCCTTTCCACCATGCTGGAAACTAATGATCCCCTTTGCATCCTTGCGTCCACGCAGGAAACTCCCACCAAGGCCATTTAACACGTTTGCCACGGCTCTCAGCTTGGGCCCCTATTGACCCTGCGGGGCCCTGGTGTGAGGGGCCTCTCAGGGCGCTGGAAGCGGGGGCCTCCCAGCCCAGAGGGCCCTTATCAGCCTACAATGTGCTCTCTGCTGGAGGCTCGGCTTCTCCGTACTCCATTCAATCCCACAATACTGCAGAGCCAGGGGGAGGTAATTGGATTTGATTTGTATGCTGGTTGGTATTAAAAAAAAAAAAAAAAAAAAAAAAGTTTCCCTTACACTCTGCCAGTCTCGCCCTCTCTAGTCTGTCTCTTGTTCCTTTGCCAACCTCTTGTATTATTTGAGCAGATGCAAAAAGCATTTTCCAAGAGAGATCACGCAAAGAAAAAAATAAAAGAAATTCTGAAAGGAAAGAGAGCAAAATAAAGAGAAAGGAAAACAGAGAGGGTGAGAACCAGCTGTCTGGAAGTAGACAAGAAAAGGACTTAAGCAATAAATGTATTTGAGTCACAATATGTGTTCTGTCTTGCATGAGTCTCCTTTTATGATAAATCGGGGTGTAAGCTTGTGCTGCATGTAGCTGAGGCGGAGGCCATCCATCACTCTCCACCGGGTTGCTGTGCATGATGATGGTGCCGGCATGGAGAGGCTGGAATGAGACATCAGGGGAATGTCAAGGCTCTGCCTCGGCCTCGCCCATCCATCACCACAGGCCAAACACACAGAGATCTGCTGCAGACAGCTAACTGCCATTAGGAGGACACAGGAGGAAGAGGTCCTCAACACACCATCAGTCTCACGCTTCTTCCTCTCACTGGCTTTCACATCTTAGTTGTTCCCCGGCTTCAGTGTGGCCAACTGTGCCTTTGAAATAAACACTTGGATGTCTGATAGTGAATCTGGGGGGCTGATTTCATGGGTGGCTGAATTCATGGCTAACTGTGTTTTTTCCACGCTGTGTTTTTGGAGCTTTATCGTCAACTTGCAGGCACTTGGCGCTCTGCTGTGTGCTGTGCAGTTGACATCTAGCAGGATGCTGGGCTGCTGAATGACTCAGTTTGGGTTGTCAGTCTGCTGGCTTGGGGGGGCTGATGCTGGTGTAGTGTGAGCTCTAGGGTGGTCAGCATGATCCGTGGCGAGGCTGGCGGTCCACCACCAAGCATGGCTGGACGCACTCAGACACTATCAGAGCAGGAACTGGCTTAGGAAAGTTGCGGTCTTTGCAAAAAAAAACACCCTCAGACTGGCCTGTCACGCCTGCTGGACTTTATGTGAAGGGCTGAGCTGTGAGCGACAAAGTGGAGGGTGAGAGGAGGTCACCGCTGCAGAGGGATGTCCTAACTGGTGTGGGGGGATAGGGGGAGAGGGTATCGACGGGAGACTGTCAGTTAGATGCAATGATGCAAACAATCCAAGAAACTCAGAGACACTAACAAGGAGGGGCAGGGAGATGTTAATCCCCAGTTTATACGGCGAAATGGGCAAAGCAATGAGTAGCTGTAGAAAGAGAACTATAGTATCCTACTACTAAGTGGCACTATTGTTTTGTAAATATTAAAATAAATAACAGGGGCTTAGTTGATCAGAGCCATGTGGTATTTGTTTGTAACCCATTGAGTAAATGAACAAAGTCTTGCAACCATCCCCTCTCCCATTCAAAGATACAAAGTGGCAGTTTCTTCTGGGATTAAGTTACAAGCGAGAACTGCACATTTAAAATGTGAAACTCCTCCCAATTGTGTCAAAACAGCATAACTGTTGACGAGTGGTATCCAATCTTTTGATTGTGACAGGAGTCTTTGGCCAATCACTGCCGTTCCTATTGTTCTACAGCAGATGCGCGCACGTCCTTCAGATAGTGAAAGTCTGATACAATGTCTGAAAATCCTGAAGAAAAAGTTGCTATTCCAGCTTTGGCAACAAATGCCTACACTGCAAAGCAACACCAAAAAGGAAGACGAATTTATCAAAAAGAGAGTCTGACACGAAACAATACAAGTCAATATTGGCGAAGCATTTCACAGATGGAGAAAAAATGTTGCTAATAGTTTAGCCTTCTGCTAACCGTAAGGCTCACTGCTGTGGCTCATTCAAGTTCATATTTTTGTAGAGCCTCAAATCCCGATATAACAGCATTGGGATTACGATCGGGATGATGCTCGAAATTAATGATTAGTATTCGTACAGGTTTCTGTATAAAGCGTGTGCATATGCCCATGCTCCTCTGGTGGGTTTAGGGTTTAGAGGAGAGAGCTGCAGGAGGAGGGCTGTATTCAGTTTTTTACATTTATTTTTACTTTTTCAGAAAACCACCTACCCTAGCTTTAAAGCACCAACCATAAATTGCATCGTTCCCGGTTCTCAACCAGCCTGGGACAACCTCTCTCTCTACCCCCTATCAAATAAAGGCATTAAATGCTCATGAATACCAACATCACCCCTCCCCCCCCCCCCCCCCCCCCCCCTAACCCCCCTTTTTCTATTATTTGATCATCTTGTGAACCCTCAGAATTATCTTGGGACCTTTTGGAGGGTCCCAAACGACCAAAGGGTCCAAAGACAAATATGCAGTCCACTGCTGTAGACTACATTGTAAGTCTTGCCTTTCCCAAAATGAATGCAATACTTCATAAGTTCCCATTAACCCCTGGAAATAGACAGCATGCAGCATTCATATTCTGTTTTCCCCAAAGGAGGAAGAGGGATTACTCTCCATATTTCTGTCTAGAAAGATGAACGAGTGTTGAGACTTGGACACAGGTTGTTCTTGTAATGCAAACTGCTCTCCAGCTCTGCAGTTTAAGAATACGTTTTGTGTTCTTCTCATGGCAACACATCATTTTTAAAAGCCTGGGAAGAAAGGGCTTGTAAAAAATGTTTTTTTTAAATTTCATTCAATTCAAAAGACTCATCTTCCCTCCCTCGCGGCTCCTCTTCCGATGTGTTTGAACGGGCCTCTCCTCTCTGATCCCCCCTGGGAAGATTTATGAGCAGGGTTGACAGAGTGGGTTGTATCCCCCCCCCCCCTGGCCCAGGGCGATGCTGCCTTCCCTGCCAACCCTCTTCCAGGTGCATGTAGCCCTGCAGCCCTGCAGCCCTGCTCGTCTGAATGCAGGGGGCTGCCATCAAACGTCATCTTTCACTTCATTTGTAAGATGTCAGACACAACAAATTTTTTTTATTGGTGATCATTCCGCCCTTTTCATGGATGTGTGTTTTTTCTTCTTGCTTTTTATCTTGCCATGCCCTTTCTTTTGATAACTCATAACAGATTTTTATGGCTTACCTTTAATTGAGGGCTTTGATTCTCTGCTTTGTGCTACAGATTGATAAGTGTGCGTGTGTGTGTGTGGGGGGCGAGAGAGAGGGAGAGAGAGAGAAAGAGGGAAAGTTTCTGTCCATCAATTATTCACAGCAGACACACAGACAGAGAGGGCATTCAGACAGATTTTGGATATTCGTGCATCCAGTGAACAAAAAACATCACAAAACAAAAGATTGAAACTGATTGAAAAATGACAGTGTTTCATATGTGCAAATATTTTCATTATAAGCAATGACAAAAAGAGCTCAGCGAGGTATTCATCGTTGGATAAGACAGCACCTGCATGGATATAGAGTTTGTTTTTTTCCATCAAGCCAGGTCATTATTCCACCCTACTGAATGAATCACGTGAATCTTTATGAAAACCCAACACTCACACTGTAGCAGCACAAAGCTCCCTGACATCTAGTTTATTCAGCCACTCTATCATTCACCGTCTTTTCATTCATTGTAGCAGTCACAGCTTGTTGCCACCCCTCTCACCACCGCCGCCACCCCATTGTGTGGCCTGGCGAGGGAGTTTCATACCACGGTGGCAGATACAATGGTGGCATTGACACAGGTGATCCGATGCGTTCAGCCAGGAGTCTCCGTCCTTGTTTCTCTTTTCATGGCTGAGTAAAACATCCTCAGGAGCGATTCCAGGTGAATACCTGTGCAGGTGTTGGCACGGACAAAGAAAAGAGGAAGTGTCAGTCAAGTCTTCTCCAGCCCTTGAGACGAAGACAAAGCATGGCTGCACCCTGACAGGCTTGTAGTGACACTGCCTCATCTTTGAGTCAGTGTGTTGCAATGTTTATCAGTGCTCTCCAGTGTATTCATGAAAAAATGTTGCTCATGAACCTCCTGATAAAAGTTTTGAAACTGAATTTACAATTTGTTTGGTTCTGGCAATGGACACCTGTTTTTATAGAATGCATTTTCCCGTACACAAGCTTTATAAATCCCTTCAGAGTCACACCTGTGGTTGTGGAGATTAAAATGTATTTGTGGCGAGCTCATTGATTCCAAAAACATGGCTTATTACGCAAATGTTTTTCTCTGCTTATCTACTGCTTTCTCACTTCTGCAGTTCCTGCGGGTGGATCAGGATAAGGAGTGCAACATGGAGTGCAGCGGAGCTCCACGCAAGCCCCTGTGCGCCTCCGACGGCAGGACCTTCACATCTCGCTGCGAGTTCCTCCGAGCCAAGTGCCGCGACCCCCAGCTGGAGGTCATCCGAGGACCATGCAAAGGTCAGGTCATGAGTCACGCTTCAGCGCCGCCTGGCGCTCTCGATTGCGCAGAGGGGGGGTCACAGGAGAAACTTGTGGGTTAAATTCATTTCAGCATAATTGATTCTTTGAGTGCTGGGAGGACGAGTGGGGTTGACACAGTGAGAGTAGGTGGGGGTGGGGGGGTTATTGCTCCCCGGCTGGTGCCATAACTTCACAACATTTGTACTGAAAAAGGAATTGTATGTTAATTTGTCAAAATAATAAATGAATTAGTTTTTAGTGGAATTCATTTTTGTTTATCTATTCATGCTTTGTTACAACAGAAATCAATGGACCAACAACTTCCTCGGTGATATGAAATGGCTCCAGCTCTCTGAAATCAAATTATTATGCAGAGGCTAAGGCATTTGAAAGAAATCTCTTGACAAGAATTAATGGCCTCATTTTCATCATACTAGATGTAAAGCTGTATGTACGTGACCGATGGAAGACTGCAGATGAAAAGCAAAAGGGGAAGGAGAGCCAATGAGGTCAGGCGGCTCACAGACGCCCTCATTGTTAGACGTTGTTGGACCCATACACCCCAATGCTGCAGGCTCGAACCCTCTCACCCCCGCCCCACTCACTAACTCTATACTGCGACTTCATCGCTCTACAGACTGGGGACAATGCCCCATTCTTACACATTAGAATATTAGATCACTAATGCAGGGAGCGTGAGCGAAAGGGTTTGCTTAAAAAGAAGTCTCATATGATGGAAAAACATTCCTCGATTTTATGCCCGTTCTGAGTCTCTATGGCAACGTCTCTAAGCGGACATCTGGATGTGGCGGACAGCGCCGTGACACAGAATAGAGGATTCCAGCTAGGAAGCTGAAAGGGACGAGAGTCCATGAAAGTCGTATTGTATACGTCAATAACATCGGGTCTATAAGAGCTCGGACCCCCTCTGCTTCTGGACGGCTGGGGTGAAAGACACAGCAGCAGCAGCAGCAGCCGAGTCGGCAGCCGAAATAAACCAGAGGGCCGGTCTGGCTTTAAAGCACAGAGATGGGATTGTGTTTAAGGATGGTGAGACTGGCACCACATTTGTTTTCTATCACTGCGCTCGGATGATTCAAGTGTCCTGTCATTTTTTCCAGTCAGCTTTTTGGTCGGAGCCCCCTGGAGAAAGACGATGGTTTTGGGTTTTTTCCACTGGAGCTAACTTTAGAGCTCTTCAACTTGCTGTTTTCCTCTATCCGGAACATCCAGCGTCTTGCCCCCTCTCCTCGCCAGTGACAGAGATACACACACACACAGACACAGACACACACACTAGACTGAGAGAAACCAGTGCACATTCCCCTGCATGTGTCTAACGGACAATCTACTGTATGCCATGCCAGCGACATGCAGCCTCCCGACCAAACTGTTTTTAAACTCGGTATGAGTCATTGTTTTAATGCGATTTGAACCTGCCAGGCACAGACTGGCATGGCAGCATATGTGTCACACCAAGTTACCATCAAACCCATCGCTGCCCAACATTTCCTGAGAGTTTGCACAGCTGGTGCTGTTGGCCAGGTGAGATGAAGCAGCTGTGGAATGATGGGATGAGCCATGAATTTGACAGAGAGATGTGAAAAGACTTGAGGTGCACATAGGTGAAAAGTTGCTGACCCACATTTATATCGACAAATAGTTAGAGGACAGCTCGGGCTGAACTGAGGAGACGGTCGGAGTTTAAGAGGAGAGTGAGACAGACTCGCAGACATTAAGGAAGGGTCAGGTTTTCCTTGTGCATCAGCCCTTTTCTTGGGTGACTGGAATGTTCTACAGGAGCAGCACGAGCTGCCTCGCTCAGTAATGGCTTTACCACCAGGCACTGTGCAGGCTTGTCTGACTTGCTCCTAATAAGACCTGGGGTGTTGGTTCTATTCCCAGCCACACAAGTATCTGCCGCTTCCGAAATGTCTTGAATTGTTTCCCCTCTGTTTCTCCCTGCATTTTTCTTTCATTCTTCATCATCTGTGAGATTCAAGATATCTTCTGCTGACTTTTTAAAGTATGTTGGGTTTCATAGTTGTGCAGTATATTAAGGAAATAGTTGAGCTGTGGGTTGGATCATGGGTCTCTGTGATGTGTAGTGATTCTGGTGATTTGTGGTGCTCCTCAGATACATCCAGATGTGTTGCAGAGAAGAAGTACACAGAGCAGCAGGCCAAGAAGCTCTTCCCGCAGGTCTTCGTGCCTGTATGCAACCCCGATGGCACGTATAGTGAGGTAACAAAAAAACAAAACATTAATGATACTCGTTCTGATTATGAGGCACGGCTTTAAAATAGGTAGAAAAGATTTCTGACGCATGCACTTTTTGCAAGGATCTATTGTGAAGGACTGGTTCAACATATTACAGGAAAATAAGTAGTTATTCAATCCAATTCCCCAGCCCCCACCACCACTTCACACACCCTCTCCAGAAATGAAAAATAATTCATAAAATGTATTTTTAAACACCGTCCCACATTTCATTCTTACAGATTCATTCCTTGGCCTGTCCTGACTTTGTGTTTACATGCTGTTTTGATTACAGGTTCAGTGCCACAGCTACACTGGATACTGTTGGTGTGTCACCCCCAATGGCCGACCCATCAGTGGCTCAGCAGTGGCCAATAAAAAACCTCGCTGTCAAGGTGGGTAATGTACAATGTATACAGTTATGCATACTGTATTCACAGTTCAGTGCATCAGTACAGGCATCCCATTTTGTAACAAGTCCAATATATGACATAAAATAAAAATAAAAAAAGAATGACTGATTTGTACAAGAATGCGGTTTCTGTAATTTTGTTGAATAAGGATGATAAATGGAATTTAGCAAAGCATGACATTCCGTGTTTGTGGGGGGTGTCAGTCCTGTGGGAAAGTGGTCAGTGACTGGACTGACGGCCACAGGGTTTGAGGGCCACCCGAGGACTGAGCGTTGCTCAAGGCTTGGAGCTGCGTGTGTGTAAATAAGCCTCGTAGAAAATCCCTGCTGCAGAGTTGAGCAACAAAGTTAAACTGTAAGGAATGTAAGTGTTCTTGGAAGATGGCGTCTGCCAAACAATCAAATAACCAATGCCACATGTCGTCCCTGTGCGTCTCCGTCGAGCTGCCTCGGAAGTTGCCGTGTCTCGATAGTGAGAAAGCTCCAGATGTAGCTGCAGTAGTTGCATTTTAAGTGCCAGCTGCTTAATCATATCTGTGTTTGTAAAGTTTAAAAATGTCATAAAATACATCTCCATCGACATGCAGTGTGTAATTGATTGGAGCCACTTCAAATAAATAAATAACATTTGACAATAAAAAGACTGCTTAGATTCAAAGATGCAGGCCGAAGTAAAGTTTCATACATTTATTAATATTGAGGAACAAGAAAAAGGTGTGGTTGTGATTTTTGTTATTAATTTAACATGTTGCCTTGCAGGTTCAAAGCAAGAGAGAGCTACTACAAGAGAGCCAGGTAAAGCAGGTGAGCCTTTAATTCAAGAGAAAATAATTCTCAGAGGCACATTACTCTTTTAGGTGTGCATGCGTGCATTCGGGTTTGCCCATGTGTGTATCATCTAAGCATGCATGTACATGTGAGTGTGTATTCATTTGTATCTCTGTCTGTTTGCTTGCATCTGTGTTGGATGTGCAGGGCGGGTCTCCTGTTAAGGCTTGCCTTTCTAATATTTTGTCAATTTAATAGTGTGAGCAGCCCGAAGGCTGATATAAAAGCAGACTGCAACCGAGTAACAAGTCTAAGGAGAGAGGCTGTGGTGAGCTTTAATGCACACCGACAGCAGCTGCAGCGCCTAAAACCGCCTGTTGTCTTTAACCAGGCAGCCAAACGACCAGGGAGCAGCCAGAATGGAGGAAAACTGACTTTTCATTCTCCTTCTCTAATGTGATCTTGGTTTCTTTTCAGCAACAGTGTCATAAGATACAGGGAAATGTTCACACTTTATCCTCCACCCTACTTTCACTCTGTCTCTCATCAACATCTACCCCTCTTCCAGATATAGAACCACTAAGTTCCCCTCCGGCTCTACTCCAGATACTATATATCTTGCTCTCATCTTGTACAAGATGATTTGTTTAACTGATGTGATTTGAAGGCTCACAAAGTGTAATTTGGGTTGATTCCGATCTATTCCTTATGAGATCGTCTGTGTATGTTTTTGCATGAATGTGTGTATGAGTGTGTGTGTGTGTGTATGTGTGTGTGTGTGTGTGTGTGTGTGTGTGTGTGTGTGTGAGAGAGAGAGAGAGAAAGTGCGTATGCATCCACTTGTGTTTGTCACATGGGTTATTCCTGTCACTGTGACATTAACGTCTGCGCCTCTCTCTGTAAACACTCTTGGGTATAGTGTCTGTCTGAACCCGGCCAACTCATTACACATAGATCAAGTGGGAATGCAACATTTGAGAGAGGAGGAGGGATGGTGGGAGAGGGAAAGAGGGAGGAAAGGAGGTGGAGGAGGGGGGGTTGTGGTTCAATCTGAACTGGTTGGATAAACAGGGTGGTGAAAAGCAGAATAAACTGTAGATTTGTGGTGTGCCAGTACTGAAAATAGCAGTGATTGCATCAATATTTGGATTCAGCAGAAACTCATCAGTACCTAAGCAGTTCACAGCAGCCATCGCTGAACTTTTATTATCAGAATATTGGTAACGTTAAACACCAAATGCTTTGCCCTAAAACCCATTTCTGGTGCTTGACAAATTCATTCACATGCTGGAATCATATGCAGTCGACGACTGACAAACAGCAGTTAAACTAATGCCGTATGACCACAAATAGCGCGGGGGTTTCCTGGCAGATGCTAAAAGAGGTGTTACAGTCATGTAAAAGGCCACAAAGTAAAGATCGGTCATTAGTGGTTTATCATAAATCCGCATCATAAATACACTTTTTGAAATGGCATTTCCATCCGTTAAGTGAGCAGAGTAATAACATGTCTGCCCCAGTCAGTCACACAGACTGTATGTATTTTTATCCACCAAGCATGCTTGAGAAGATGAATGGCTGGCTTAAAAAACGTAAGCATTAAGGATGTAAAATCCTGATTTTGCAATGGAGAATTCATTATTAAAGCAAAGAAGTTTAAGCTAAATCCCCGTTTGCAGAGCCACTCATTCTAGATGCCCTGACTCATGCATTAACAGAGCTTTACTTTGAGCAGAATGAGTGACCTACACTGAGGTTAACCACACCTACAGCCGTGGTTTTACCCTAAGCGGCTCAAGACCTCCATCCCCGTCTCCCTCCCACCACAAATCAAACAAACAGAGTCCAAACAAACACTGAGCTCGATTCTCTCTCTGTTAATTGGTTTGTCTCAGACTTGGCTACTGCATTCTTCACCTCTTCTGTCTCTCCCACCTTCACACAGCTCTCATGACTCAAATGCAGGTAATGGAAGGACGGAGAAGAACATCGGGGACAACTGGTCCTCATCTTCTCATGATTCATTTGAACTAACCTCAATCTGTCCTCCATAGCATAATCATCTCCCTTGTTGCATGAAGTGAAACCATGGGAATATATGACCACTATACTTCTGATTTTTCCCCTCTTTTCTCCTACTGTAAGACACTTCTTTCAGCTTTCAACACACACACACACACACACACACACAAACACACATACACACAAACACACATACACACACACACGCACACACACACATACACACACACAAACACACATGCACACGCACACACACACACCCCTCTCTCTTTCTCATTCTCATTCTCCTCATCTCTACTTCTGCCTCTATCCTTCTTAGCCGGGCAACGTGCAAATCTTATATAGTTAAGTGTTCTCTAGCTTACTCTCGTAATTGTAGTCTCCTTGCAAATATTCTCCATTCTAAATGCAGATGAGACCGGCCTAGTGGTGGATCCGCAGCCTGCTGGTGATGAAGAAGGTGAGCTCTTATCTGTCAGACAGAGTAAAACGTGTTTGTGTGTTTACTGAGACACCGCTGAGTGATTCAAAAGCATCGCCTCAAAACATCCCTGAAAAGGAACAGGAGCCTGCACATGTGTGATAGTGAAACATTTTTAAATGGTAAGGATGTGCAATATGTGAATATAAAGGAAAACTTAAAGGGCAATTTCAGCATGACTTGTGTTTTTGCTCTTAAGCCTCCATAAGCTACTAGTAATACCATCAAGTAAGCCAGCAACAAAGCACCTGCATGTTAATTCGAGCAAGGTTGTGCGTCATTACTTAAGAATTTCACTTTTCATTTGAAGAAGAAGATAAATGTGTTATTTCTTCTCTCACGAGCACATTTACTTTTTTACTCTAGGAGTGTACTTAGGTACTTGTACTTTACTTTAGCGAATGTGTGCTTCTACTCCACTTCATTAGAGGCAAATATTGTACTTTTTACTCTACTAAATTATCTGACAGTTGTAGTTACTGGTTACTATACATAAATGAAAAAATCCATCCCCCTATAAAATAGTTAATATCAGCTCCAGTTTGACCAGCTGCAACATTAAAATGCAATGCATAAAATAATATGTAGTAATATAAACGTCCAAAAAGGGAAAATCTGCCTGATGAATTCTTTTACTTTTGATACTTTAATTATGTTTGCCGCTAATATGCACATTTTACAAAAATGCATTTGAGCACTTTTATCGGCTTTTTATATTGTGAAGGAAGTAATGTATTATGATTTCATGTTAATGTGATCATTTGATAAGACAGTGGTTGACTCGTATACTCTCTTTTTGCAGCTATATTTCTGGTCACAGCTGTCAAATACACTTTAGCTTCCACCTCCACTGCAGCAGTTTGAGATACGATAACCTTGATGTGCATTTTACAGTCTGTGAGTTTTGGAACCACCAGGTTCGGCTCAGATGATATACGAGTGTTTTTTTCTATTGAAGCTAAACAAGCTGTCTTGGTGATTTCTTTCAGACATCATTTCCCAGTACCCCACTCTGTGGACGGAGCAGGTTCGCAGCCGACAGAACAATAGAACCAGAGCACCATGTGAGTTTCAAAGACCACTTTTTCTTTAATGACAGCGATCGGGTGTTTGCAAACCTCAACTGAAAGCACGCTCTGTGTTTTTTCCTACTTGTGCGAGCAATCATGGTTTGAGGCTGTTCCTGTCTTTTAAGGACAGATGGTGGGTTGTGAAACCAATACATCTTGGTGTTGGAGTGCGTCAGGCTTTGAGGATCTGCTACTCTGTGGTTCTTCGCGTTGCAGCGTATCTGTAATTATCAGCACATGGCACAAACACAGGATCTCCTATTCTTCTCGCTGGTCGCTTCTGGTCTCCTTTTACACACATGCACGTTTATCTTATTATATATATCAGTTGCCTCTTTGCTCTTTGGGGAAATATGTTGCTTTCTGCATAAAACAATGCAATTTTGAGGCCCGCCTAGAGATGAGAACCCTGCGTGCATTTGTGTGTGAATCCCATTATCATAATTTACAGCCAATAAAAAAAGCCTGAGAAATGCAGCATTGATGGTTTTGATTACCATGTGCTCTTTGGGGTATTGGGGTGGAAAAAAAAACACCCGCCCCAACAAAGAGAGCCCATACGGAGGAAGTGGAGCGAAGAGAGTCGGTTGAGAAAGCGGGGAGGCATTTCATTTGGTTTCTTTTGTGTGGGTAAAGATCTCTAATGAAAATAAACAAAGAAAAGGGATATCCATAATCCCGCAGTAGCTTCCGAGCCTTGAGGGCGAGGAGCGAGGAGAGGGAGAGATTGGTGATGAAAGCCCTCATGGCCAGAAGAGCTCTACTTTCATCCCTGAGTTTAATGCTCAAATCTCTGTTGGAGAGCTGCACGGCAGAGAAGGAGGCTGCTGCACAGAAACAAGTCTGATTAGATCCTGCTGAGGCTCTGCAAAACCCCATCGAAGCCGCCACATTCTCCATGCGTACGGATGAAAGAAAGGATCATGAAGCATTGCATTTTTCCCTGGAATTTTGAACATGTAAACATATAGATCCCTGGTACTTTACAGTACTACCCTGCAGTAGTGTGTCAGTGAGTGTGTGTGTGTGTGTGTGTGTGTGTGTGAAGGCCCGACTGACCACCGTTCTGCTTTTGTCTTGTCTCTTTCTGTCTCTGTCACATACATCCACAGAGGGCAGCTGAGTGTCCAAATATTTACTTAACTTGGGGCATAGGGAGCTGTACTTAGTCATTAGCCCGTTAATGTGCGTAAACAGTGCCACGGGGGGCTGATATAACAGTCTACACACACTGTCTCCGAGCACTCATCCTCCACCCCTCTGTCTTCTCCAGCCCTCCAACCTCCTCCGCTGCTTCAGGGACGTCTTAGAGTGTAATGAGAGAGTAGTGCATTTATTTGGCTTTTAAATAGAAATTAATTCAAACAAACTGTATGTTGTATAAATCCAAAATGTGTTAGCCAGATCTGATTAGGAGTAAGTCTTAACTTTAAACAAACCCTCTTCTTCACGTCAAGTGTGTGTGTGTGTGTGTCTGGGGCCTGTATTTGCCAAGGCACACAACCTAGACCACCTAGGTGAATGCTGTCTTTATGGGCGGTGTGTGTGTTTGTGTGACCAATCCATGCCTCCCACTGATCTCTGTATAGAGCTGCAACGTTTAGTCAACTTATTGTTTAGTTGATCAAAAGAAAAACAATCGGCGTCTCTTTTGTTAATTAATTGTTAAAGTAATTTTTCCGGCAAAAATGGCTTTCCTCTGTTACATATCATATTAAACTGAATATCTGTGGGTTCTGGACTGACAAAACAAGACAATTAAAGACATCACCTTGGACTTTGAGAAACTGGGATGGACATGTGTCACTATTTTCCGACACTTTATAGACCAACAATTAATTGATTATTCTAGAAAATAATCAGCAACCTCTGACACCTCTTCCCAGCCTCGTCATGTGACCAGGAGCAGCAGTCCGCCCAGGAAGAGGCGAGGCAGCACAAGAACGATGCTGTATTCGTACCAGACTGTGCCCAAGGAGGACTGTACAAGCCGGTCCAATGCCACCCTTCCACCGGCTACTGCTGGTGTGTGCTGGTGGACACCGGACGGCCCATACCTGGGACCTCCACCAGGTGGGAGAGACCTCACCTATGGTACTTTCACCCTAATTTACACACATTCTTGGAATTTATTGCTTGGTTCCTTGTGGCAAACAAAGCAGACAGTTGTTACACAAAGCAGGTAAGCGATCATTAGCCACCCAAACACAGCAGAGTGGCCGACTGATAGAGAGGCTGTCCAACTGGATGACCCTGCTTCATGACCTTTCTTGGCAAATGTCTTCTGCACTAAAATGTCCGATAGCAATATAGAGCCGTATCTTACCTGCAGGTCTAACAACCATGCAAAAAGATTCTATTTAGAAGAAATTGTTAGAAATAAAGCAACAAAAAGAAGCTTCTCTATTTGAGACTCTGAAAATTCACATAAGTCTGCCATACGCAGACAGATAGACATCTCCATTGCCCATGAGACAGAGTGACTCAGTGGTCTGCTGAGTGGCAGGTCAGAGGTCAGTCAGGCTGGCAGAGTGGGGCACTGGTACACTGTTATTGAGCAGCGGGGCTGGGTATCAGATTAACAAGGCTTCAGGCAGAGTGCCAGACAGCACATTAGCACACATATGGAAGCGTGGATTTCCCCCCTTCTCTCTCCTTGTCCCAGTCCAGCTTTTGGCCCAGTTGCACAGCGGCAATCGAGGCTCGGCCGGCTCGCCAAGGGAGGCCGTGAAAGCTTCCTTGTGTCCCACGCTCCCTGTCTGCCTCTATCTCTCTTTCTCACCCTCCCTCCCTCCCCCTTTTCTGTCCTCATTCCAGTCCCAAATCCTTCCCCTCTTTTTGGATAGGATTCACAGCCTCTGGTTTGCCACAAAACAATTATTTGAATCCCTGAGATTTAACTGTACGCGGGTAATTGGAAAACATGGGATTCCGCTCTGATTTTACACAAAGGCTAGTTTCACTGCAATCAACAATCCTTTTTATCTTTATTCACGTCGAGTGAATTGTCATTTTCTCATGTGGCTTATTCTCTGTCACAGGTATGAACAGCCAAAGTGCGACGGCAACGCCAGGGCCCACCCAACTAAACCTAAGGACCATTATAGAAGCAGACATCTTCAAGGTAAGACTGGACTCTCTGTTTTTCAGACCACATGGGGAAGTTCTTCAGCGGTCGGCCCCCAACTGCTGCCGCGCTTCCAAGGTTGTGATAACAGTGTGTGTGTGTGTGTGTGTGCGTGTGTGTGTGTTTGTGTGCGTGCGTGCGAGCATGCGTGCGTGCGTGTGCGCGCATGTGTGTGTTTGTTGACATCATTAGCACTGTTGGTCAAGGAAATGCTTGATAAAGAGTTGAGGATTGCCAGATACTGCCCCTCACTAGTCAATAAGCAAGGAGACAGAGACGGATCGGGGGGAGGATTAATCTTCAACTGACATGGGAGATGGAGGATAGTGGGATGATAGCACGGAGGAGAAACAGCAGGCAGGAGAGGTAGAGATAATGGAGAATAGTATGCCAGAGACATAGTGATAGAAAGTCTGACAACAGTGTAGATAACTAAATTGAGTTTGGGGGTGGTGGTCATGGGGTGGGCTTAGGTACAGCAGGTGAGAGAGTGTCTGCTGTGTTGGGTGGATATTTGCTAGACATAATTTAACTCTTCAAAACTGCGGAATTTAAATTTCGGTATATTCAAGTGGTATTTACAAATGGATATCACTAAAGATGAAATAATCACGTGTCACGTTAGTTTAAGAAAGATTCTGAGAAATAATAAAGCATCAGGTATAACAGGCAGCTTTCCCCGGGGACACTTCCTCCAAGAAAGATGACAGAATCTCTTCAGAAAGTCTTTTCAGCAAATGCCCCCAAAACAACATATGCATTCAACACATTTACATTCAAGTGACAAAGGAGGAGGTTAAGATGGTTGGATGGGTCAACAAAACCTCAGACTTTGACATGACCACTGTTCGTTTCCCATGTCCTACCATGTTGGTTTCTCCTAACCATGACCACCTTCAATTCCTAACCGGAATCAATAATTTATTTAAACCAAAACCAAGATTTTAACCGAACCCTAAACATAAACCGAACCAAACCTTAACTATAGTGGTAGCAGATCAACAAAACGGTTTTGGCACTGACAAGACATGTTGTCCTGCCAATGTGAGGTGCCATTTTGAAGGGCCATTACAAAGTATGTATTTTAATTTGAGATGCTATAGCTTTTACAGTTGGGAAGAATGACCCAAAGAATCAAGGAAATCAGGTTATTTTAGAACTAGGATATGCTATTTTGATATGTTATTGATTCTGTAATATTAATCTAGCTGTTTGGAGTTTTAGTAAGTGCTCTTTAAGGGAAATACATTTTCTTACAACCTTGGTCTTGTTTTATGGCCATCATTCCACCAACTGATCTAATACAGGATCATACAAGCACTCTGCTCAGCTCGACAATGGAGCCCACATGGCCTCGCAAACATGAATGATTTAACCAACTCTGAACAAGGTTAGCTTATTGCTGTCATCCAAAGCACTTGTTAAGTTAAAACTGTTTCCCAAAAGGTTATAAATGTCCACTTGATTTTGCCGAGCTGCTTACCATAGTTCTGCACTGACATGAGTTGTCCTCCTCATAAAACCAATGATAGGCAAAGTAGAGTTATAGCTTTCAGGTGCAGTATACAACCAAATCACAGTTTAAAGCTGAATGGTGCTTGGCAAATTTGCTGTTTTCTGGTGGTTTGGTAAACATGTTAATAATCCTCCAGCAAATGAATAGAGCTGCCACTGTTCCCGTCCCATCCACAACTGTTTATGTAAGAGTGTGCCGGGCCAGAGCTGTGCCCTCTGCTCGCAGGTGCTGCCTTCAGCAGCAGAGCAGCACTCTGTCTGTGCTCCGGCATTGAGGACTCTTGTACAGTGTGTAACAGTGAGATAGACAGTAACAGATGATTGCTTTTGAGACCAACACGTGTTACTCATATTTGCCAGTGGCACTGGTGGTGTATATTATTGCTAGAATATTGAGCAGGAATAATTATAGTGTGTAACTGTGGAAAGTGTGAAGTGGCGATGGGGTAGAGAACAGCCCCAACTGTCCATGAGAAAGACCTCAAACTCAACCAAACACCTCCTAAACACATACACGTAGGACAAAAAAAACAAAACTTATTCAGCCATGCAATCACCTTTACACACACACTCACACGAGTACACAGACTTCATTCTATACGTGTCAAAGAAACCTGTGCCGTATCAACCAGGTCTCCCATTATAAAATACACACAGTCAAAAACACAGCATCTTGTTTTCTTTATGAGCAATTGCGTCAACGGCTGTAAACCGTGTTACTGTATGAACGCGGGATAATTATAAATGTTGCCTTCACATTGCTGCAGCCCCCTTTGCTGTTGAAGCGCTGGTGTTGAGAGGTTTATGGGGCGAGATGCGAGAAAGGAGAACTTTGCCCTGGAAGGGGCAGGAGAAGGAAAGCGGAGTATTTGGCAAGCTTTCTCCCCAGAGCAGGGTCATGGGATAGCATTGGGGCAGCCATTGGGAGCTGCGGCTGTGAGTGCTGACAGGGCTCTGCCCCATGTGGCTCCATAGAAAAACACTGCTTCTTATTGACAGTAGCACACGGGCACACACATGCAAACATGCACTTACTGGCCAACTTTTCACAGGCAGCAGATATACAGTATGGAGGCGTATCTTGGAGTGGTGCCGATCTTAGCTTTTCAACTAGAAAAAAATTTAATCATTTGAGGTTTTCTCAACTTGATTCCATCCTGCATCTGTCAAACTTGTGCATTACGTAATTATAATCATTATGGAATAAGACCGCAGTCATTTGCTGCCGCAGCCATGAAGTGAACGGAAAATGGCCAGACTCAATTTCCTTTGAATGACAGCAGGAACATTTGTGTCCTGCCCCTCAGCTAAATGGTGACCAGACAGACAGAAGCCGATCTGTCCCGCCCCCACAAGAAAAACCTCTGGTGCCAAGAGGAAGGGACTGGAGCCTTACCTGATGGCTTCCCATTTTGAATGAACTGTAGACATGCTCAGATTCCTGTAGCGTTACGGAGAGGATGTGCACTCTCCATGAAAAACACTAATCCTCAAACAAGTCCAACTGCATCCCACAAATCTCTCTTTAGCCAGAAGCCAGATAAAAACACTTTGCCTTCTGAGAGTGCAATTGTATGACTGTCTAGACTCATTTACCACAAGAGTCTCCACAAGGCCCCAGTTTGGCCATCAACAGGTGGGTAAGATATTTTACTGGGCTAGGACTAGGGAGGGCCTACTAAAACTTAAGTGCAAGTCTGTTCAGCATGTAAATGAGGCTGTGGAACAGTTTGGACATGTGAATGTTTCAACCCCTTGGCCTAGTGCAGGCTGCTAAAGCCTTACGCTACTTGGGAAAGGTGGAGTGGAGGCTGAGTGCTGGGTGTTTACGCCGATGCTGGTCGCCACCTGTTAGAGAGCAGCAAAGCATGCTATTATCTCCAACACAGGAGAATCTGGCCCCGCAGGCCTGGGCCATAAAAACAAAGAGTAGCAAACTGTGGAGAATTTCTTCTTCTCCACAGGCAGAATAGCAGAGGGAAGCCGGACTGTGAGAAAGCAGAGGGGAGTTGGGGCGAGGAATCCAGGAATCTCTCAGGCCTGCGTAGCCTTCAGCTCTTCCAGAACAACTTCGGCCTCCTCACTCTTAAAACTATATGGCCAAACAGAAAATTACTATCATTAGGGTCAAAAAAAATGTTCCCGTCATTCTGCATGTAATAATGCTTCTCTGTTGGTTTTAGCTGGGTAGTTAATGATAGATTTTAGGTTTATGGACTAATTATATCAGTCTCTTCTCTGGTTGACATTTCAAATAGTAATCCCACCACACACTGAAGATCAGGTGTTGAGTTGTGTCTCTGGATGCATACCTTTTAAATCAGACATCCCTCAGATGAAATCCAGTAACAGTGTGTCTGTCAGGATAGTATTTGGTCCCCTTGATGTCTCAGGTGAGTCTCAGGTGCTGTATGAAACCTCTTGTCCATACATACAATATTCAGTAACATCTTCTGTGCTCCAGCTGTCAAAGCCACTCAGGGGCCTCCAGCATGATTGGCAGGTACCCTCTTCCTCCTCCAGATGAGGGGAGGCTTGACACTTTATGAGAGGGAGTAAAAGACAACTGTGAGAGTCATGTTTGGGTTTATTTTCCTCCTCTGCCGTCTTGTTCGCATTAAAAATACGCTGCCTGTTACATGACGTTCCTCCCCAAACATTTATTAGGCCACCTATGACGACAGCATTCCAAATTGTAGTAAAGCTGTTGACTGGGGGATAATTTTTCTGTGTTCGCTGACATATGCGTACTCTTATTTCCATATAAACTGCATAATGCATGCTCACACACACTCATTCTGTTATCTGTGGTTAATTTTCCAGGCTGTCCTGGAGCAAAGAAAACAGAATTCCTGACAAGTGTTCTTGACGCGCTGTCGACAGACATGGTGCACGCTGTCACCGATCCAGCATCCGCCGGAAGGTATGACATTCGGAAGTGGATTTGTTCATCTTACGATTATTGGTGAACATCAGTGGGTTCAGTCATTTTTTCCGTGCTGCAGCTGATTTTGGTTGGATCCATAGCGTTGATTGTGACATTACTTATATTAGACAGTTGGATGAAGTGATATAGGGGCGATTATTAGCTTATGAACTGATATCTTTCTTGTCTTTTAGAATGTCCGAGCCCGACCCCAGCCACACTCTGGAGGAGAGGGTTGTCCACTGGTATTTCAGTCAGCTGGACAAAAACTCCAGTGGGGACATTGGAAAGAAGGAGATCAAGCCTTTCAAACGCTTCCTGCGCAAGAAATCAAAGCCAAAGAAGTGTGTAAAGAAGTTTGTGGAGTACTGTGACATCAGCAACGACAAGGCGCTGTCTCTGCAGGAGCTGATGGGTTGCCTCGGGGTGACCAAAGAAGAGGGTGAGCTGAACAACGCAACCTAATGTCTATATGTGTTCTCCTACACCAAATCAGTCTTCTTCTGACAGGGGGCAATGCCTATTGAAGTCAATTTTACTGTATGGAGTCAAGGATTTGACGCTTCAACTGACCTGCAGTATTCCTCATAATATGTAATATGGTTGTTGATTTTTCTATCACTTTTTGTCTCACAGGGGCCAAACCAGGAGAGGGTTTATCTTCCAGTAAACTAGTAAGTAAACCACTCGTCCCATACTAGTAGATAAAATGAATGTTAGCGACATTTCTGGCACATCTACAGTCTGACTGTAATATTGTTTAATGGTGACTGAGTCAGGAATGTACAGTCATTAAAAAAGTTGTCAGCCTAAGTGCTAAGAAAAAAGGGCATGTTTTAAACTGATGTCACTTTGATTTCCTCTCTTCAGAATCCCTCGAAGAAGCAAGGCTAAACCAGCATCTGAGATTTCCCCTCCCACACGGAGAATCTGCCCTCAACAATCGGCAATAATGGAAACCATAGTATTTGCACTTTGTACTTTAAAAAAAAAAAAATGTAAATTCACTTTGTAGAAATAAGGTATTTAAACAGACTGCTGAATCTGTGAATGATGTAGTTAGCTTTTTATGTCCTGACAAACAAACATTATTTAACACATACAATGTATGTGTCCTTTGTGTGTCTAAAAATTATACTTTTAAGAGTTGTACAAGTTTGATGTTGCATTTTGTGCCCCTTCCCCCAGCGTACTTTTTTCCTTACGTTTATGATGGTAAAGCGGATATATGGATAGTTTGCTACAATAACTTAGATCATGCCATCTCTCATGTACTGACTTATAGCATCTCTTCTTGTGCTTTGTACAGCAGTTTGCAAGAATGTTTTAAACATACATCAAAAAAACGTCCTACATGTCCACATGTATTCATGTTTATTAGAAATAAAGAAATCTTTTATACATGTTGTTCTCTATGCATCCTAATGTTTTAAAGGATTATTGGGTCAGAAAATTCCTTTGTTTCTCTCTAATCCAATTAGTCTTCCTAGTTTTCCTTCTCGTTATATAAATCTTGTAATGTCTTTGGCGTTTAGTGTTTTCTTGCTGTGTCTTTAATAAAACACCTTGTTGACACGGTCTTTATGAGCCAAGTATTAGTCATACATAGCAAAGGTTGTGTATCATCTCATTTTCAGACAGCTTGCCAATTCCCCTGAGGCAACATTTTGGAATTGGAAAAACGGATGGTACTTATGTCTGTTCTCGTCACAGATTTCCCACGTAGGCTGAAGACAGATAAATGGACCAATCTTGGTTGTGTGTAGTACGAGTGCCCATTAAAAGGGCGTTATATGAGCCAGTGCGTGAGTGTGAACATGTGTATTTGCATAAGGTATACTTACATGTACGTATACAGTGAATGTACACTTGAGCAGTCGGTGAGGTGTGAATGGATTCTTTCTTAAAGAACAACGTTGGGCTCAGGGCAGCCTCGACACATTACACCACTGTACATTGTTCATGCCTGATTATATTGGGGCGACTAAGTGGTAAGCCGTGGCTTTTCACACAGAAAGTCCCCTATAGCTCCGAGCGACTGACCTCAGACTGACCTGCTCACTGAGGCATAGCCTCTAATTTATGATTAACACATCAGCCTCCTTTCTGTGATATAATCCAGCCAAATGGTCTGGTTTTAACACCCCAGGGGAACACAGAGGAGAGATTATGACTGTCTGCTCTAAAATGGTGGATTAGAGATGGATAACCTATGGCCTTCTTAAGCACTTTCTCCCTCCACAGCGAGGGGAAAGTTAAATCTGAAGCAACAAGTGCTCTCCCAGAAAAAAAACAGCTCATATAAGTACCAACCAAGCCTTTCTATGCATCTAAAATCATTTGGGGTTCCTTATTTGCTTGCTAAAACAAAGTCTTATAAACGTGCAATTCAGCTCCATCTTTTTGCAACATGCCTAATTTCCACCCATGTTCCTGGACTCAAACCCCCTGAAAGTGATGTTAGCACCATGCCCGGAACAACATTTGCTTTTCCCAAACAGCCATGCAATCTGTTAATGTGGCCATGCTGGTTACAGGTGTAGCAGTGTAGAAGCTGCACCTTACTGCTGCTCTCCTCGTCCAACAAACTCATCAACCTTGACCTAAACCTCTAGCCAACCCCGCGACTGCTGCTGGAGCTCCAACCTCCACCCAAAACAATGCTCAACCCTTGTCATGTGTGATTTCTACTCCCCTGGGCTGAGATGCATGTAAACACCTTTTACGATTTGGCTGGATGTCAAGGCATGGTTTTCCGAATATGTTCCCCTGATGGCTTGGACTCCTGCCTGAACTGATGGAGTAGCTGAAGAAAAGCATCCAAACCCTTTGGCCCGGTTACCGGGACTGTCTCACAACTGGCTCGGCCTCCCCCTCTACTGCTCCTCAGTCCTGCGTCCTCACTTCTCTCACTCACACATGCACAAACACACTCCCTGAGCACAGAGATACCATTGAGCAGGATTTGTGGGCACAGTTTGTGTGCTTTAATGGGCAAGAGGAGGCACCCGATCTCACCACTGGCAGGCCCCGCGGGCTGTGGACTCATGAAGAAATTACTGTCAAAAGCCATCAGGGCTTTAATAGCCTCTGGCCCAGCCGCGGCTTCCCCCTGGCCCTCAGAGGGGCTCTGGTCTGTGGGTAAACAGCGTGAGGACGGCCTGCACCCTGGGACCCTCTCTCACGCTCTTACTGCTTCCCCTGGTGTGGCCCAAACACCCTAGCAGTCAAGCCAGCGCCGCAGGACACACTCCGGCCATAACACTCAAGAAAATTAATTGCTAGAGGAGGTGTGACTTTTTAATGGATGGGGTGCAAAATAAAAACAAGTGGTGTTAAGTGTTTGTATGGGACTAGGCGCACTCACACAAGGAGCCTTTTCACAAACTGTATCTCCCCTCAAAATGATCCTGTTTGTTATGGGTAAGCAACAGTTTGATGTTTTACGCATATTTGCTTTGCAGTTAGATGAGAAGCTTGATACCACTGACATGTCTGTATAATACATATAAGGCTACAGCCATCTGCCGATTAGCTTAGCATAAAGAAAAACATCGAAACAGCTAGCTTGGCTCTGACCAGAGGTAACAAAATCCTCCAAATTTCAGCAATTAACAAGATATATCTTCCTTGTTCATCCGTACGTAAACAATGTGTAAAAAAACGCTTTTTAGTGATCCGATTCATTTGGCTCAGCTCAGCAATATATATATATATATATATATATATATATTTCTATTTTTACACTGTTTTTTGTACAGATTAAACAAACAAGATATTAGGATTTATTAAATTAGCTTTAGAAGCCTAGTAGCTAGATTTTGTTTGAACTGTTCTTTTAATGCAAACACAACTAGACCTTTATTCAAACCACATACATGTTTCATCAATAGCTTTGTGTCGAATAGCAAAAAGTCTTTAAGAAGTACTGTATATTTTTCTATTTATATTTCCTCGTCAGATCATCAAATGCATAGAAACTACTGTTGTTGTCCAGATTGCTGCAGTTATATCAGCCTTGGTTGCTTGAGATGGACACAAACAGCATTTAGTTGTTCCTGGCAAACAGCCACAGAGCAAGATAAAATGTTACGCTGGAGATAGAGTGTCAGCAGTGTCGAGGGAAAAGGGAAGGGAACATTGTCTTCTGCGCTCGTAGGGTGAATTGTGCAGTTTTTCTCATTTATGTGTTCCAGCTGAATGGGGCGGCTGCCAAGTTCAGGATCTGGCCTGACATCAGAATTTCCCGGGGTGATAAAGAGACTCTTGTTTGAATCACAGTTAATAGATAGTGGGAGAGAAGAAACCGCGATACTGAGAGAGTGATATGGGCAATTAGAGGAGTGAAATTTCCAGTTGACAAGAGACAGAGTTGTGTACGTGTGCATGGCCTTCACACCTCCAAACGCCCACTAATTACACACAGACCACATTCACAGAATAAAAAGCAAATATCTGAAAATGTGAACATGTAAATTATATGATTTCAAATGAATAATGTTACAGTAATATAGTGTAAAAAATAGACGACTGAGCAACCACCAATCTTTAGAAGGTTTCAGTGATGTATTATGTGTCCACTTAGCCTTTCCCTCCAAGTCGGCAGATCTGGACATAACAATATTTGCTTTCATTCTTGAATATTTGGGGGGATTAAAACCTCTGGGCCTGGGAGTTGGAGGGTGAGTGTGCATGTGGGGGGTACGCGTCCTTTAATCTCATTCTCACAGTGTCTACCTTTGACATAGCAGTATCCCATTTGAGCTTGACCAGGGCTGAGAGGGAGCGCCGTGAGGAAGGGGCAACGGTGGGAGAAAGAGAGAGAAGCAATGAGGGGTACTCGAAGTAAAAGGAGGGAGGGAAGGTGGTGGTGGGGGGGAGGG
The DNA here is from genome assembly GCA_943593645.1 of Bovichtus variegatus. Lineage (NCBI taxonomy): Eukaryota > Metazoa > Chordata > Actinopteri > Perciformes > Bovichtidae > Bovichtus > Bovichtus variegatus. Next base: position 17,654,945 of record CALSCE010009347.1, read on the forward strand.
GGGTCTGTCGGGCCTAAACTCAAGGGATTAACGGGGTGACTTCTCCTCTGGAATGTTCCACTGACAGCCAAGACCCGCCCACCCACAGCTGCCTGCTACAGACAGGTGCACGGACGAGACAAGGCGAGGCGGGTGGTGGGTGGTGGGTGAGAGAGACGGCATGGCTAAGGTGGTGGAGAGGAAAACAGACTTCCATACATAGCCACGGACTGACGAATGTATCAATAAACAATTTGGCCAAAGATCCACTCTGGAGTGTTTCAAAATAAACTGGTCCATCAACCTCAGCTGTGGCGTGGAGAGATAATACCGCCTTAAAACAGGAATTTGTTCCTATAATTGAAGAAAGATTATTACACAATTTAAATTAACTGAACAAACAAACAAGCCACCCTCCTAAGCAGCTTTAAGAGTTTGCTGAATCTGTGGTCTGGTAAATGTGGAAACTCCACACTAAGCCTCCCTGAACAAGCTGAATAAGTTACAGATCAACCTCACACACACAAACCTCTCTGTTGATCTTCGCACCAGAACAATGCCTGTGTATCTCAGTCCAGTCATTTAATCAGCGTGCTGTATACAAAGCAGACATGGCAGCGTTCAGTAACATGCACAACAGTAGGTGAATTCATTTGTCCTGTCATAATTTATGTTTGGGAATGTACGAGAGCTTGCCCATGCTTGCTGCGCTGCAGTCTTAAGTATTACTTTGCAGAAATGGAAGACAAAGGATTAATTTTGCTGCACTATTATGTTGAGTTGAATTAATTCTGTATAGGTGAATGCAACACTAAGACCTCAGGTTGTGTCAAGTAGCAATAAAGGACAATAAACACTGCTGCTGATTTACAACAATCCCATGTTCAGAAGCGAGGAAAAATCCCTCACACGTTTCCCTTTGAAGCCGGCGGGATTCCTGTAGGTAGTGCAAGCACGATTGTGCTTCTAAGATGTTTGATTGATAGAGGGTCTGTGAAATCTGACTCTTTGTTTTGCTCTCTCTTTGGTGACCTGCCCTGCCATGTCTCTCCTGTTTTGAAAAGCAGGTAGTCTATCCAAACATAAGGTGAACACCAGGGCACAATACAGCACTCAGGTGGTGGGACTCCAGTCTGTGAGGGGTCAAAGGTGATAAACTGGGGTCATTCTGGCATCCAGGTGGATGTTCTGGTTTCTAAGATAGCAGCCGCAAAAGAAGAAAAGAAACCACAGGTGAGGTGAAAAAGATTTTTACTTGCATATAATTGAAGCAGTACATTTTAAATATAATATGTACTTGTAATGTGAATGTGATGTGGGCTGTGAGCTTCAATTGCTCTAAATTGCTGTAAATGTATAAATTGCTGCTTCATTGGTCGTCGGTCCAGCACTTTGATCCAGACTGAAATATCTCAACAACTATCTGATGGATTGCTACTTAAATGTGTTCAAGGTTCCCAGCGGATGAATCTTACTGATTTTGATGAGCCTCTAACTTTTTGTTTAGCGTCACCAGTAGGTCAGTGTCTTCTCTTAGGTAAAATATCTCTATTGATGGAATTAATAGCTCTACTTGATGGAATCAATAACTCTTATTGATGGAATCAATATCTCTACTTAATGGAATCAATGTCTCTTATTGATGGTTTGGCACAACAACAGTTTGTATAGACATTCATGTTCCCCAGATGATGAATCCTATTGACTTTGGTGATCCTCTGCCTTTTCCTCGAACACCACCATGAGGTTGATTTTTGCCTCGAGTGTAATTTGTTTTTCATACTAATTAGCAAATTGTTAGCATGTTAACACACTAAACTAAGATGAGTTAGTATTTAGCCTGACAGAGCCACTAGCATAGTTGTATACTCTTAGGGGTGAATTCATAAAAGGATTCCGCAGCTTTTGCAGCCGCTAAACCTATACAAATATGACAAAAAAATCCTGTATAATTCTCTACATTTTGTAATATGCATACATTTGGTGCGAAATTGGCCCCTTTCTATGCAAATAAGCCTCATTGCAAAAACAGTCCAATTCACAAAGATTTGCGCCACACGCAGTTTTAGTGAAATGATTAGCGTCTCTAGAGATTGATGGTAACTGAAGCACATTGATAAGGGGTTTCTCTCGTTTAAATTCCATTCCTGTAGTTTTGAGGAATGCCTCTGCACCTTGTCGGTCAGGACCTGTAGCTCGCTGTCTGACATTTTCATTTCATCTCTTCCATTGTTCTGCCTACGGTATGTTTGGCGCAAAGACAACGTTTATTTTTTTCCTCATGGATAATCGAATAAGACACAAAAAGGGCAAATTGCACTCAGCTGCACAACTTTATGGCCATGTTTGCGCTCTAATATCATTACTGCAATATCTTTTGTGACTCAGACCTTGACACGGGGCAGATACCTGTTGAAGTGATAGTATATAGTGTGGTATATCATACTGATAGGCTGTTAATATGTTTATTCTTTTACCATGCTTGTATATATATTGGTGGGCTTTTTTTGGTCTTCTAATGATAAGTTATATTGCCTTTGCTGATTCAGCACCCATATTTCCCTATACCAATCAATACCTTTCATATTGCTATATCAAATATTTTTATACCTAAACTTTAAGTTGCAAACAACAGGAAATGATCTCCACAGGTGGATCAAATTCAGTGTAAATTAAGTATTCAGTATTCTAAAACCGAGGATACTTCAAATCTATGGTGCCTTACAGTCTTTGAAATAATAGAGGATGGATTTTCAGTTGGCCACAGTAGTGAGGAAGATGGTGTTGACAAAGCAGGTGTGTCTCTGCCACCCCACCATCCAGGCTGTTTTGGGCAGATCATCCAGGCATGTGTGCAGACCACCGGGCAAGGCTTTGTACTTTCCCTGGAAGAGTCTGACTGCTGAGCTCCGGCTTTAAACAAGTCCGGGACAAAAGCAGCTACTCATAGCATAATTCTCCTCCAGTCACTTACTGCACATCACCAGAATAACACAGAGGTAGATTAATAGATCTCTAAATCACACCAGTCACAAACAAGCCAGATGCAACAGGAAAGCAAGTCGACAGGCCAACAGTAAACACATCTCACGATTCTTTCCTTCATTAATCCTGCATACTCTGACTAACTCTGCATCTGAAGTATGGTGCCCTCTATTGAAAGAGTACTGCTTCTTAAACGTAGAAGAAGTCAACTTCTTCTACTACAGCGAAATGTGAATCTACCCAAATTTACATGAATCCTGAATGTAATATTTATGAGTAAGACAGCGAACATATCGCCTCCTCCGCCCCCTCCTTCTTCCTTCCTGTCTCTGCATATGGTTCTCATGCTGCTCTAATCTTTCTCCCTCGTTTTTTTTTTTCTTCAATGTTAAATAAGGTGATTTAATGATTTATTAGATCTGCCGAATCCAGCAAAGCTACAAATCATGAAGGCCTTGTGGTCACATTGTTCAGACGTGAGGAGCAGTCAGTCGCTGTAATCCGCGCTGAAATGCCCCTGAAAGAGACTCTTGTTGCCGCCCACCCCCCCTCCCCTCTACCGGCTGGAAAACGTTAGAAGTCAGGTTATGTGAATGTCCAGTGTCAGAGGGCTGCTTAAATGGCATTAGTTTTGAATGTCTGTATCAGAGCAAAGACCCGTCATCCTACTGAAGCTGCCTAAGATCTGGGAGCTGTAGCCCTGAGAGTGGGACCGGGGTTGGATGAAGAAACAAAGGAAAGGAGAGGAAGGACTTATGTCTCAGCAAGTCTTAGGGAAACCTGTCCATAGAGTTATGTTTAGTCGGCTCAACCACTGTAACGTTGTCTTTACGGGTCTCTCTAATATGTCGATCAGTATTCAGAACGCTGCAGCTTGAGTCCTCACTAAGACAAAGACAGTGGATCACATTGCTCCAGTTCTCAGATCTTTGGCCTCATTTGCATCAAATAATTATTTTTTTAATGCTGCTTTATGAAGCAATAAATGGTTTAGGGCCAACTTCCTACTTACTAGCCCATATAGATAATCTGGGAAAGTAAGCACACGGTCCCTAAAGTCAAAACTAAACATGGAGAAGCACCATTCAGGTTTTATGCACCACACACTCTCTGATCTTTTAAATCTTCTGTTTGTCACTGCATTTTATTGAATCAAATGTGGGACTTTTCATTCATAGCTCGCACTGTAAATTATAACTACACTATCATTCTCACTTTCCTGTTTATTTATTTTATTTTTTTTATTCCATTTTATTTATCATTTTATTTTACTCCTTTCAAATCCTATAGCCTTTACATGCCTTTTTATGTCTTATGTAAACCACTTTGAATTGAATTGTTGAAAATATATTAATACACTTACTTTACCCTAATTATGAAGTACCCACGCTCTTCCTTCCATGCCAGACTTTTAGAAATAAAAGGAATAGTTCAATATTTTTGAGAGGTGCCTGTAAGCACAGTTTCAGACAGAACCATACGGTGAAGGAAAGATTTTGCTGTTTATTACAAATGTGATGGAAGATGGTATATAGCTATTATGTACAGTATGCTATGAAAAAAAAAAAGATAAAATTGTGGTCAGATTTAAATCTGAAGAATTGTTCATGATTTTCATGTCATCCATTACTCCCCAAATCTGGTTCTTACCCGCCATCAGTCAGACTCAAGCCCTGCAGAGGCGTGGCCAAGTGGTGAAACCTTCCTTTAAAGGTGGACAGGGAACGTCAACAAATGGCAAAGCATGTTATGACAAATTAGACAAGGCGATTGTGGCGCTATCATGGCTTGATGATTGCACACAAAGCGCTTCTTTGAGAGCATTTTTTTCCTTCTTCACTATGCCAGGGATTCAGTCACATCCTTTCAGAGCAGGTCCTGGGGAGCCACTGACACCCCGACCCACAATCACACGTCACCCTCCTCCCCCACCGCTCCCATGCCCCGCCACCACCATCCCTATCAAAGGCTTAGCCTGATCTGAGGACAGATGAAGGGGAAAATGTGATTTTGAAGAAAAAAATGTAAGAAGCCAATGTAGTAAGGGGACTGAGAATAGCCGTGAGTGCAAGTGTTGATGGAACCAGGCCATTATGAATCAAACAAAAAACCTGTTTCACCCCACACACATTTTGGAATACACTAAGCTGAGAAAATAGAAAAAATCTTCTGTCAAAAAATGAAGCGCTGCACAGCTTGAGGTTGTTTTTGACCCGTCTTTGTATATTTTTCTGCCAAAACAGACATAAATAAAAAGCAATGATAACATTTTGGGGGATTTTTAAAGTTGCTTGAGTTAAGAAGGAGAAACAAAAAAAAAAAAAAAAAAAAATGTGGTTTGGGGGAGAGGCAGTGGGTGAGGGGTTGATGAGGTTGATGGCATGGATGAAAGATGTGTTGTTGAAGGAGACAGCATCCGAGGTGTCAAAGCAAACAGGACAAAGCAGAGGGGCCACAGGTGTGCAGTCTACAGGCTGCGGCACAGACAGCCCTAAGCGCCCAGCGTGCATACCATACAGCCGTGTGCCCTGCAGGACTCTCTCCGACTGGCCTCCTCCATCCACCTGGATCGGCTGCACACGAGCAGAGGAGGGGGGAGAGACAACTAACCTTTGTTGTGAGGTTCAACACTCTGAAAGTTACACATTACAACACGGAGAAAAAATATGAGCGGCCTTTTTCCATTAACGTTGAGATGTTTGAGTCTGGTACATATAATGAAGAGATTAAAGACTGCCGGTGCGAATATTTTGTATTATTTTGTCCCTAACTCAGAAACCGGTCATAGCTTTTTTTTCCTCAAAGTTCTATTGTCAGAAAGTATTGTTTTTTATTTGTAGCAGTAACGTAACTTTAAATCTTTCATCTGATTTATTTAATGTTTTCACAGTAACACTTCTTTTCTTTTTTACAGTGAACATGTTTTGAAACAGAATGTAAATGTAAAAGTACACAGTAGACTTAGTAGACTTAATGTGTTTACCCTTTACGTGAAGAACCTTGAGATGTCAATGTATTTAAAAGTGTGATATATAAATTCAATTCATTATTATTATTATTATTATTATTATTATTAATAATTTACTAAACAATTGTGTTTTTTTCAATGACAGAAATATATAATAAGATTACAGACAATGTATTCAATTGGAGATAATTGCTTTAATTGTACATAGATTTGTATATAATTATACAAACTGACAGTTACTGTAAAATCATGATTTATTTTTTTATTTTTTATTTTTTACAGTGATAGGTCATCCACAGGCAACATGTATGAGACTGAACTGCTGTATGTATCATTGTAGAGACAATACAAATAGTCTTTTCCTGTGGTGTCAGTATTTCATCCTTGACTTAGGTCTCCTGTTCCTAAACCAACATTTTGACTCCTACCTGAAGCTTTCAGTGTCTCAATTTTTGCGCTCCAGCCCTCTACAATGATTTCTCTCCCTCTCACTCACACTCCCTCTTTTTCTCACCACCACACTGCGTCCCCCCACCTCCCCCTCCGAGGATAAGCTGTGGTCGGGCCCTGACATCCCAAGTAATTTACTAAATCAACACAGAGTGAAGAGGGCCCGTGTGCTGCAGAGAAAGCCCCTCTATGCAGCAGCCACGGTCCCTGAGGAGACATGGCACACCACAGCACAAGGCTGCCATGCTGGGAATCATTTAAAAAAGACTGAAAGTACTAATATAAAATATGTATGTAAATGCAAAGTAAATAGATAATAAATATATAGTAATTTATATTTTGAAAATATTTAATATTTAATCCACACAAATTAACAGTTTATCAAAAATATAATGCAATAACTTATTTCTGCTCTTTTGGAACTTTAAAGGATCTTTTATTGTGCACATATGTAACTTTGAAGCTGATAATCTTGATTAATATCCTTTTGCCATTTGACCCATTCAGGAGTTCAGTTGTTATTTTATATAAAACGTACGCAATGTTCATCAAAATTCAATGATGGCAAATATATTGCAAGTAAACCAGGTTTATGTTTAGCTTCGGGATCTAATACAGCAAGATTGTGGATTGGACTCCTTATAATAAACATAATCTTGACAACAGAGGGACCCTTGTCTCAATAATGTTTGAATCATTTTCAACATTTACACCAAAAAAAAAGAAACCATATCACAATTAAATTCTCACATGTAAGGTGTTTGACAGACAGACGTGACAGAAATGTGGAAAGTGCTGCTCTAAATAGAAAACATTTTCTCCTATATGAAAACTGATAGTAAAATGTTTAGAAAAAATGTAACAACTTCTACTCATGTAGTTGCACTTTCAAAATGAAGAAACTATGCGTAAACTCATTAAGATACAGTCATCTCCGTCTTCATGCACTACATGAACATGAATGCGCGCACACACACACACACACACAACACACACACACACACACACACACATGCTTGTTCAGGTGCAGCAGTCCACTCTCACTGCAGGCTGCTCCTTGTAAAGGGGCCTTGGTAATCACTGTGTTTGCTTTCCCATTAGGCCGCTCTTCAGAAGTGAGGGCTACCGGGGCCCGTTCACTCCCTGAGGAGAGCTTTTCACTCCTCTCCAAAATGCATTATGAAGAATTAGCCACATAAACACCTGCACATTAAGAGCCAGACTCAGACACTCACCAGAGGCAAGTTACTTTCAGAAGAAGTTTATCTTTCACCCAAACGCCAGGAGCACATCTGGATTCACCGTAGAGTTGAATATCTCTCTCTTTCCACTTCCAGGTGCCCTTGAGCAAGGCAGATGAAAACAAAAATGCTCCTGTACAGGTGCTCAACAACCATGTTTTCACTGGGAAGCTCCCAGGAGTGAATGTGTGCAATTATACCAAATGCTGCTGAAGAACAGCATGCATGCTCAGCAATACATCTCCTTAGGTAAATAAGTGTAAAAAAGGAGAGTTGCTTGTCTGAGTACTGAATGGCTTCGGGTTGATTTAGTCCCAGTTTGTCTTCAGTTTCAGCGGAGCACAAAGAGACTTGTTCTGATTCAATGGCAAAAATCATGCAGGTGTTTACTTTTGTTTTTTTTCTTTCTTTCTTTTCTTTACAATAATCCACTTGAGTTTGTCTACGGAGTCACTGAGGTGAACACAGATGCTCCTGCCACAGTTGTGCATCGTGCACTGTGGGCCGTCACCGCTGCAGATGTTCACAAGAGGTGAATTAGGGAGATAGAGGCATCTCGGGAGGTGATGGAGCTTTCAACGATGAGGGCCCTGAGAATTTACTGCCCGGCTCACCGTGGACAGAAGAATGGGCTGCTTCACTAGCCGAGAGCGAGCTTTATGCAGTGACGGACGATGAGTCAAGAAGAACCCCGTCCTGAACTCAGGGTGGAATGTTTCATTTACAGTCACCCACATGGACAACCCGGCCTGTGCCTCATCTGCCAAGACACAAGAGGGATGGGGATTTCAAACAATGTAGATAATTCAGAGCTGAAACTCCCCGCCCCCCACCCCACCCCCACCCCCCCCCCCCCCCCCCCCCCCCCACACACACACA
>CALSCE010009347.1:17663546-17674376 GCA_943593645.1 Bovichtus variegatus
CACACACACACACACACACACACACACACACACACACTGCACAAAAGGTCCACATGCACTCAGATAGACAGAAAAGCACAATCGACTGACTCTCACTTTGTCTTCCCTTCCAACACTGATGTGTGATTCCACCGAAAGAATTCCCGGCAGAAAAAACACTATATGACACCGCTTTTACCAAAAATTATTAAAGCCAACATTTGCAGTGTAAGCAAACAGGATTTTCACCCACAAACCCTTCCTTGTGTGTGTATTTTGTTTAGAGCCTGCACCTTACAGTTTCTCAGGCTTTGAGACAATATTTTGATTGTAGTAATTGCAGTATATGAAATGTAATCATTATAGTCACTGAAATCAGGTGTGACGCTCACAGTTGGCACCTGAAGTTGGAGTTGCAATGTTGCCATGCTGGGATTGAACCCAGCGGAACGAACGCTTATCTTTATGAAAACATCATATTTTATGTTGCAACTCTGATGAATGTCTGGCAAACACCAGCTGAAATCAAAACCATGAAAGAAGCATCGACTCAGGTATGTTTTTCCATGGTCAAGTTCAAACTCCCCACTTAATCCATCCGGTTCAAGTTGTAAGTTTTACGAGTCCTTACAGACAGTATGCTGGGTCGAAGCCCACCATCTCAAGGTGCGTGCTTGTTTTGCTTTCAAGAAAATATCAACGTTCAAGAATTATGGGGCAACATTATGGCTCTGTTTGCCAATGATGTAAGATGAGTAAAACCCTGTAGTGTTCAGTGTTGGTCAGTGCTGGGAAGGCTCCTCACTGGGCTAGGTCATGTACAAGCCATGGTCATCAATCACAAACAGCGGGGACTGCGCAGCGACGAGCTGGCGAAAGGAGTTGACGGCTTGACACGACTTGGCCTTCAGTGCCTCCTCGGATTCCAAGCCATCGCTGACTGAAAGGATTACTTGCATAATCTAATATTTGGTGGCACAAGAAAGCATTCATGCCTCCTTTTGCTAAGTTTGTATTGGCTTTTTATATGTGATTTAGTTATGTGTGGCTCCCCACCCCGCTTCCAATCCTGATATTTGTCTTTGCATATCATTAATACTTTTAAATGTGTTGAGAGCATCCAAATTTAACCAACTAAGACCTTCCTTATGAAGTCTATTCATTCTCCAGGCAACACAAGCCCCTATTCCCCTATGACAAACCCCTATTCCAAGCTCTCGATTGTTGATGTGGATATCTCTTCCATGCACATAAACTCACTCTTTTTAAAAATGCTCTAACGTCTGTCTGTTACAGAGCCAAGTCAGTGAGTGATGTAACCATTCAGTGCCACAGGGTCTGATTTGGAGCAGGACCAATGATACACAATCAACAAGCCCTCTCTTAGCAAACCTTACACACAAACACTTAACTAGAGTTTAAACTGTGGTGCAAATCGTTTGAGTTTTTTGTGAAATTTCTCTGGGCTGGACATGTGGTAGTTATTTCGGGCTTAAACAATACAACCTGTCATGAAAAGTAGGAAATCTCTCCCCTGGCTGTAGTTTGTGCTCACTTTAACTGACACAAAAGGAGGGTAAATCATTTTTGACGAGTTGTAACAAGATCATGACGTTCCTGGCACTGGCAATCACAAATGTTGCTTTTAATGGCAGGTTTCTGAAATGTGATCAATACCTATATTTTTGATTACACTGAATGTTAGACAACCTTTCTTGCATCGTCACACTTATATGACAAAGACATGGCACCCAGGCATTTTCCACCTTTTCCCTCCTCAGTGATGACACTATCTGTGACTCATCCTACAGACCATAGCCGTGAGAGTTATCTGTTATTCCTATTTACCTATGCCATTGTCTCCTCGTGCAGAGCAGGGGGGAAGACGTTATTGCGCCATGACCCACAGCGGTGAGTTTACATAGCTCAGATACCCAAAGAGATACCAAGACCTCTCACTGTGCACATCCTCGTCACACAGAGAACTGATAGGAACTAATCAGTAAATGGCGGTTTCACCTGGCAGGGGTATCTGACGTGAGCTGGACCTCACAGGAACTCCACCATGTTGTCTGAACGTGGGACAGATTCTATCACAACAAAACCCGCTTTCTTCCTCTGTGGAGGCTGTGTTTAACGATAACTTTTTATGGTGCAGTTTTACATCAATTAACATTTATGCAAGGTAAAATTTTACTCTTGTTACATATTGCTTCATTGCTTTTGTGTTTTGTCCACTCTTGAGCACAAATACAGCCACTTTAGCAGCTCTGAGAGGATTAATGTATGCACAGTGTTGCTTTGAGCTAAATGCTAATGTCTGTATGCTGGCAATGACAGTGCTAGCACAGTCATGATACTTTAAACTTTAAGGTATCAGTTTGTTGTTGCAGGCTTTCATTTCTCCGCATGCTAACATGAGCGAATAAGCACTAAACGCAAAATACAGCTGAGGGTGATGGGAATGTCATTTGTTGTTGTCATGTTTTTCTATTCGATAAAAAAACGAAAGAAAACATTAACAGTGTTGTATGATCAGGACCCAACATAAAAGTCGCAAATAAACAGAGATGCACAAATTCCATCACAGATCTTGACACATGGATTTTGACATCTTAAGATGGATGTAAACTGTGTTTTTAGTTGAACATTTTTTTTTAGATTCTAATACAAAACGTGTGTTGCTCAAACAGCTGGTTACCAGGCCTTGTACAATACTTGAACTTTCTGACACAGAAGAAAATAATGACAAAGCTTTCCAAACAATTCCTCACAGACATTTTCAGTTCATGCCTCGAACTTTACAACTTTTGTTGATTATGTGATTTGTTTCTGAATTGTTCAGCAATTGATCGTTGAAAGATCAGTTCAACATTTGGGGAAATATGCTTCTTGCCAAGTGTTAATTAAGAAGATCAATACCACTTTCATGTCTGTATAATAAATATGAACCTAGAGCCAGCAGCCAGTTGGCGAAGCTTAGCATGAAGACTGAAAACAGGAGGAAACGCTCGCCTATATTCGTCCAAACAAAATCTGCTTACCAGCATTATTCATTACGTCACTAATTAACACATTTTATGTTGTTTGTTTCATCCGTACAAAAATTTGTTAGGTGCGCAGTGACAATGGATGTATAATTAGACCTGGATACAGAGCCGCCGCTCAGGTTTCCTTCCAATTTTGCCCAGTGGTCACTCACACTTTTGCAGTGAAAAATCCCCCTAGAGCCCAAAAAGCATTTTGCCCATAGAAAAAAAAAAAAAACTGAGCCGAGCGGGAACTCGCGGGCGGGGCCAACGAAAGAAACACTACTGCGCATATTCAGTAGGTCGCATAACCAGGTAGCCTACCCGAAAGCTAGGAAACTGTTTCGCCGTATGTGCCACGCAAACAATTCTTATTGGATTGAACAGGCGTCATGTTTGGGACCAGTATCCAGCCCTATCATACATCCATGACAGGGACTACCCTTAATAAACCACAACATATTGTTTTTACACACGTTTTTTTATGCGGTTAAAAGAATAAGGCTGGATGTATCATTTTAACTAGCTCATTTTAGAGGTGTTGGTAGGTGCATTTTGGTAATTTAGGACAAATCCCGCCAAGATTTTTTTCCCACTAGTCTTTAAACTAAGCTCACCGGCTGCTGGCTCCAGCTTCATATTTAGTGCATATCGATTTTCCCATCTTACCTCTCGCAAATAAGCATACTTTCCAAAATGTCGTTCATCATGACAATATTCATATTTAGAGTAACAACAGTTTTCATTTTACGTGACTGTGTTCATATGCATGAGAAATATGAAAACTTGAATTTACAGATTTTTTGTCATAACCATGTGACTTTTGACCGACTAACAGTTTCTTTGATCATGAGGACTTATAGTCTGTAAACATCTTTATGTGTGAAACAAAATGAAGGTGAAGCTTCACAAATTAACAGAGTCCACATGTGGCTGTTGTGGGACGCTGTTAGCGACAAGGGTTTCCACGCAGCGCAGAGAGGTGACAGAGTTTCTATGGTTGGCTCACCACACAGACCTGCTCTGTCCCAACCCGCGGAGCGTCCGGCTCCCTGCGTCAGACCTGGCCTTGGAGAGAAGGGCTATATTATGGGGCCTTGGCCCCTGTCTCGCCCCTGTAGTTCACAACTTTTTCACTACAAGAAAATGTCATGGATGGAGTTTTTTATTTCACCCCAAAAATTTTACTTTCTAATCACGCGTCTCAGCTCTTGGCTCGAGCAGCTGGGAAACTCACCACCTAGTCGTGTCCAGAAACACGTCTGTGCTATCAGCCACTCCATCAAAATCTATTTGCCATCCAAACACAGCGATAAATTAATTCAGAGCCGGGACACTGATTTAAATAGTCGTCTGGCTGTACCTTTTCAAATACCTGCGCTGCTATGTGATACTGGGAGGATTTACATAAGTGCTTTGTAGGCCTTGTCAGGAGAAATATATGACCAATAAAGGCCGAGTTCTTTTACCACCCCTGCACATGACATGTCCTCCTGTTGCACTGGAATGGTCTTGATTTCTATCTATCTTTTATTTAACTTCCCTAAAAACATAATGCAAGCTGTACCTTCAAAGCAGAAAGCATAAGCAGGGATAGAGGGTTTAAGACATCCAACAGAAAGAACTTTCCCACAGCCACTCTAACATTTCTTGAATGGCTCCATGTGCTCCACAGCTTGACCTTTGGCTCCCTCTATTTAAGGTGTCATGTCCTGGTCAAAGGAGGATATCATTCAGTATAAAGCAAGACTTTAACAGTCTGCAAGTACAGTTCAGAGCGCTCATTGTTTAAATATGTGAGGAGTGCTTCACTCAGAGGAATTTGCAAACATTTGCTGCACATTATCTTGTTACAAACACTCCTAATCCTCACTCTCTCCCTGATAGAGGGGAAAGATAATTGCTCCACCTCAGGGAGAGACTCATAGCAATTGTTTCTCTTATTGTGCCGAGCCCTGTTTGCCAGATTCATTGTACCTTCGACAAATTTGTTGATTTGATGTTTGAGATGAAAATACAACAAAATAACAGTCTTGGGAAAGAAAATGCTCTACAAAGATCCTGTCTGCGTATAATTTCAATGACACGCAAAGTTGCAAAAGGTTGTGGGGGAAACGCCTCAGAAACAAAAGGTACCTTTTTCAGTGGACTTTCGCTCTATGATGGCTCTGGGAAAGCAGCCCTGAGTCTTTGTTTGTGCAAAATCAAACTTTAATCTGGTGCTTTTGATAGATGTAGCCTTTTATTTCAAATGTTTATGGAAATACCCAACAACAGTCTTGTGTGGTCCTGTGTCTAATGAATCACGTACGCCTCCCGTAGCCATCAGATCAGTGGCCAGCACACAGTGTTCACCGTGCAGTGTGGTTTCTGAAGGGGCGAGCACATGGCGGGCATGGGGCATAACAAGTTGGTTTTCCTCCTCATAGGGGACCATCACATCTGTGGACGTGGGTGCTATAGGAGGCTTCCAGTCCCATCTCGCGGCTCCACTGGCCAGCTGTGTTGGTGCTGTCAGCCTCATCCCCCTCCGGTTCATCTCCTCTGGGCCACATGAGCTCCCATGGAGGGCCTGGGGAGGATTAGCACACCAGAGGAGGGGATGAAGGGTTCAGGAGCAAGTGTTCAGGGGTCAGCCCGGGGTTTTACATTTGATCTCCTCTCGAGTACAAATTAATGTGCTCTGATGTATTATTTTGATTGAAGCGGCTTACACTGATATGAGCCTCAGTTCTTCAACCTATCAAGTGTAATTTACTCACACGCAGGCTCCCAGTGGGGATTCTGTTTGTCTGAGGGGCACAACATCACCTGAGTCTGGTGTTTTCCTGTCGGGTGCAACCAAGGAGAGAGCTGCTGGTTGTTTTTGGTTTAGGATGACGGATGGGGGTTTGGGGTGGTGGTCATAAACCACACAGCACATTGAGTTGTCATCAGTGTTGAGCAGGGATGGGTCCAATTTCTTTGACATGTAGTGAGTTACTAAACACAAATGACATGGAAATGTGTGTAATTAGTAACGTAATCCCTTGGATTAAAATAAATGTTAATTTATCTGGATACTTTTGATTTGGAACATTTCAAAATCAAACATATTTGATCGCACCTTATACTAAAAGAAAATAGACGCAGCCACAAAGAAATGTAATCTCTTTAAACACCTCAAAACATTTCTAATATAAATAAAATGCACGTTGCATATTCAGCATTTACAGTTGGTCAAATCAAAGTACCCTTACAAAAAACATACTGGCACAAACTCCAGGTGTACTGTGTGTATTCTATAACATGTGGAGAGTGCTTTTTGTGAGTTAATAGCATTAGTCATCATTTTAAAATTGTCGTACTTTAAAGACATAGTCAAAAATATAATCAAGTAATCCTTGACAGTGTAACTATAAGTAAATAAGTAAATACACATGTTTTCAAATGTAATTTAGGGCAAATGGGCTGATTATAGTTACCTAATTGTGTAATCTTATGACACACTGCCCAACCCTGGCGTGCCTCATTCATATTTCTGAACAAGGGAAAAGGGGAGTGGGGCAGTTGTGTGCACATTTGATAAATAACAATTCTGTGCGGACGGACGGATTGTAATGCCACCCTGAGGGCACGGGCAATTCTGTCATACTCCCACAGGTGGAAAAACTTCAGGCGATTCTCCAAATAAAGAGGCCTCTTAAAATTGCACACCTGCGTGGAGACTGCAGCAGTTCAGAGCTCAACCTGCATAGCCTGTGGTTATGTTCCTGTGAACCCAAACTTCGAGGCTAAATATCTCAGCACAAACTCATCTCGTGAAGATTTGATGCCAGGATCAGATGCTGATCAGACGAAATCAGATGAGGGAAGTTTAGACAAGAGAGTTTGCTTCTCCTGAGTCTGTGTTGCAACTGCATTGTGATAGCTTTATTGAATGTCTAAAGCCACGTCTGCTGGTGTTCCTGTGTGCAAGAAGAAACTTGCTCTGTCAAAATAACTGCCCTTCTAAAGGAGGAAAGGAGATTTAGTTGTTGCAGCCAAACCAGGCTTTTATGTCTCTGCCACCATCTTGATAAACATACATAAACAGTGCACACAGGACAAAGGACACAACAACTGACAATGTGTTGTAGTTCTCCATGACAGCAGAGCTTCCCTTCCCTGGATGGTGTTCTCAGATGCTGGGTCGGACAACAGACTTCCTCTCTACGTGTGCATCAGTTTGTGCGTGAGAGGGTGGATAAGGGACTGTTTATTTTAAAACAGGCTCCCGTTACACGATTAAGATATGATTTTCGTGTTCATTTGGATCTTTTCTGTTTCAAAGCTAGGTTAGGCAATTCATTTTAGAAGCATTTATTATAATAATTCTCTCCACATCAATCCGACAGCAATCAATCAATCAAATGCTCTGACAATAGGCTGAATAAAATGATTGGACGGCCTACCTGCCTGTCTACCTTCCTACCCGTGTAACTGCTTGCACTCGCCCGTGACCAGAGTCTTCCTTGAGGCTAGGCAAACAGTAGTTTACGTTCATTATGATAATGTTAGGTGTTTTCTTACATGTGAATGGAGTTGGTTAAGGATAGCGGTGACGACGACGACGCGCACGCTCATCTCCCTAAAGCTCTCTTGTGGACTCGTCCTCCAGCAGCGTCCATGTGTTTTGGGGTTGTGGCTTTGGAGGAGGTGTGAAGGGATACTTTTAAAATCTATTTTACTCTTGCTGGTTTCTCCAAAGTTGCCTACACTATCTTCAATACACCATATACGTAGCATTTTATTCAAAATCACAAATGTGAACCTCACGGTGGTGCTAAAGGAGCGTCAGAGGATCATCAAAGTTCTAAGGATTCATCCTCTGGGCACCATGAATATCTGCACCAAATTTAATGGCAAATCACCCAAAAGTTGTTTAGGCATTTCATTCTGGATGAAAGCAGTAGACTGACGGACTGAGCAGCATTGCCATCCTCAGAGCCATGCAGATCGAGTGGCTAAAAACAGAAACAATCCTGTCTTCACATCTACAGTTCTTTATGCGCTATTTCACAAAAACTCTCTTTGGGCAGCTCCACAGAGACACAGTCTTGTTACCCAAAAAATGTTGCTGACTCAACCACCGTTGCACAATGAACATCTTTGACCAAAAGAAGAAATGTCAGTACGTTCTTTGTGCACATGCTGAGACTGTTGCTTAACTCTGTTGTCCAAAAGTAAAGTGCCACCTTTAGGGCTGCAATAATAAACTGTTTAAGATGAATGGTCTGTTTGGCTGTTTGCACAGAATCAAGTGATACTGCTGTGATACTGTGTCATCATTTAAATCTGATTGAGTAACAGTCTTCCTTTTATTAACAAATGTGGAATTCAGTTTAATCCCTACTCAGCAGAGGCTGTGAGTAGCGTGGGTGTCCAGGGCTCTGCAGACAGGGTCAGTTAAGTACGATGTCCAAGTCTTACATAGCTCAGACGTGCGTCTCCTATGAAAAGATACTGGCCATTTGAGACTCACCATGATAAGTCTCTCCTGTATGGACTTTTTGACACTTTTACATCCATGGCTGAAATGCAGCCTTCTTTAGGTAAATGATGTCTTTCAGACTTCTGTCCAGTTAATTCTGTTTTTCTCCCAAATAGACACACATAAGTTATCTCAAACTGCAATAAAATACTTGTGGGTGAAGCAGGTGTAAACATATAAATATGATAAAAAACATCACATCACATTCATGGCAATTGTGCGTGGCACACTGTGCCCCTTGACAGATCCCCTTGGGGTTACACAGGGGGGAAAAAAACTTTTTCCAAACAGCTCCCCCAGCTTGTCACACAAGAGGTATAGACCAACTATTGCTTTAAATTCTCCATGGGAACTTGGCTGAAAGCAGCCCACTGCATTCATAGGTAAGGCAATGCTAAATCAGTTAATTTAGACTGATGTCTTTATGATTTGCAGGAGTACAGCATGGAAGCCAGTCTCCCTCACTTGCTGAATAAACAGAAATTTGTTCAGCTCAAATAAAATTTGATGAGGAGATAATTTTGCGAGCGTGCAGCATAAAGGTCTCTCTCATGTGCATGGGGTGCTGCACTCTGAGGGCAAATCAACTGAAAGTCTGGAGAGGTAGTTCAGCACATGGTGGACAAGATGAGAGAGAAAGATAGGGCTGATCCGGTCCACCATTGGGGACAGGCCTCCACGTGCCCACAAAACGAAAATGATAAAATTGAATCACTTAATAAAAACAAAAACTAAGATGAAACAATGTTGCCTGGTTATTGCCATTTCAGTTTTAGTTTTTTTTTTCGTCAACTGTTGTGACGTTGAACCACGGAAAACGAACGGACTTCGCGTTCCACGAGATGGCGCTATGCCGCAATTACTTCACAATGAATCCCTAGAATTTTTCACGTACAGTCTTGTAGAATTAAAAATATGATTTAAATTGTTTAGTAGATCAAATCCAATTTAACCAAGCTGTTCAGCTCAGGTCTAATGCGTTTGCTTCTAAGTGTGCTAGTGAAAGAGCATTCAAGTTTATTCTCTAAAAAAAACAATTACAACACTATGGCCATTCCTACATAGTTCTCCAGAGATATATTTTTAATGTACATGTAGCTACATAGGCCTACTTCTGAGAAAGTATACCTAACCCTAAGAAAAACAAACTAAAACTAAACTTTACTGAAAAACAGAAACCAAAATTAAAACTAGCACCATGAAAACTATGAAAACTAAACAAAAATGAAATGGAAAAGTCAAAATTGGAATAAAGTAAAAACTAATTGAACATTCAAAACTATTATAATCTTGATAAGTACAATATAAGCTTCTCACAATGTGACTGGTATACCTGAAGAAACCAAATGTTATGACGGCTTTAACATGAATTACCTTTGTATTATTTAATCAAATGTCTCTTTTGGACGAAGTAAAGTAACCGTAAAGAAAATTCCAACAACATTAGACAGTTCATTCAACATTTTGTTGGCATGAACAACTCACAATCAAAGCAAAAACCCACAGAAACAAGCCCCTAATCTGGGATTTCATCAGGAGATAAATCCTGGAGCTGCTTCACTGACAATGAATTGGAAACTGACATGGTGGGTTGTGCAGTGCCTGTGTGAGCTTTTGCTCTCCAGTAGGTTTGACAGTATCTGTAGACGCTACTAGTTATGAAGCAAAACATATCTGAAATACCTTGTAAAACCCTGGGACCTGTTATACAAAAAGTCGACATTAGTCAGTGTCAAAAACAGCAACGCATTATGTTTCTTGGATGAAGCTTTGACTATGGGTTTTGCTGGAAGTGTCTAATAAACTTAGAACAACAACTGTGAATACTGGTTTCTGTTTCAGGAACCAAGACTTCCCATCAGGCCTAACCCTGAAACAAGTCGTGGGTGAGACAGAGTTGGAGTGTTTTAGTTTAGAGATCACTTACGGCATTAAAAATAAGTCTACATTTTCAAAACACCCAAAACCACACGCCTTTCTTTTAAAAGTACATTTCTATTTAAGAAGTTGCAGATAAAGACCAGATGCCTTTTATTGCCAGTAAAAG
This sequence comes from Bovichtus variegatus, assembly GCA_943593645.1. Classification (NCBI taxonomy): domain Eukaryota; kingdom Metazoa; phylum Chordata; class Actinopteri; order Perciformes; family Bovichtidae; genus Bovichtus; species Bovichtus variegatus. The sequence goes on from CALSCE010009347.1 coordinate 17,674,114, forward strand.
TCTCTTGGAAATAAAATCTAATTCCATAATATCCCTCAGTAACTCAGGAGCAGAGATCTAGGCGATGAACTGGAGAGTGACTACATGTGAACACGAAAAGTAGTGTGCCAGGTTTTATTCATTCACTCATTCTAGCGTGTGGTAATTGCAGAGGTGGGACAAGTCATTGTTTTGCAAGTCCCGCAGTCAAGTCCCAAGTCAAGTCTCAACTCAAGACTGACAAGTCCCAAGTCAAGACAGTCAAGTCCCAAGTCAAGTCTCAA
>CALSCE010009347.1:17674386-17798954 GCA_943593645.1 Bovichtus variegatus
ACAAGTCCCAAGTCAAGTCCTAAGTCAAGTCTCAACTCAAGTCTCCAGTCAAGTCCCAAGTAAACGCTGACAGGTCCTAAGTCAACTCCTAAGTCAAGTCTCAAGTCAAGACTGACAAATCAAGTCTTAAGTCAAGACTGAAAAGTCCCAAGTCAAGTTTTATTGACCACCGCATAGTTTTTGTACGCAAACAAAATTATCTTTGGTATAATTTTTTTTAAACTGCTGCTCAGCACTGTAACATTAGTTCTTCATGGTTCTCTCCTGCAACTTGATTGCATGCTGTCAAATTGGTTCAAACAAAGTGTTTCTGGGGAATTAACGTGTCTACTTGCTGGGAATAATAGTGTTAACATTAGTTGATTCAGGAAATGAATTGATTCGTGGCACACTTTTTAAATAACATAGTTTTTAATCTTTGGCTTGGGGGAACCTATCAAGTATTTTCAAGTCCAAGTTGAGGCCCAAGTCTTTTTAAATTTTGTGAAGTCTAAATTCATTAAATTTGTGACTCGAGTCCACACCTCTGCATAATTGTGGTGGAGGTTGCAGTACTGCATTGATCAGAGGTGGCAGCGACGGAGCCTCTGTTGTCAGACACAAGAGGTCACTTTGAGCTCTGAAATTCCCTAACATTTCCTGTGTTGATGGCATACCTGGGCAAGGGATTTTCAATCAGAGAACCTGCATGGGAATCCCCTGACACGCAACAAGAGCAACACACAGAAAAATGTGACAATACACAACCCCCCCGGAAATAGCTCAAAATCAACAAAACCCATAATAGGAATCCTGCTTCTTTTCAAGAAAGCAGCGGCGGAGTGTCTTCTGTATGATATCAGATTTTCCTCCTTTGAAGTTGTAAGCTCATAATGCCTACATGTGAAAAGGTAGGTTGTTTTCCATGCAACACAGAGCTGACAACAGATTCACTCCCCTGCTCTTCCTCTCACACATCAAACATAGACACTCGCTCAGTCCCACATATGACAACACCCCGTGTTTACCTTTTTGACTTCCATCACACGCATCCTGTTTGTGGCTGCATCTTCCATCTTCTGTGTCTACCTGAGCAGGTACAAACCCTTTAACACACTCTTTTCACTGCTGCTGTTTTGAAGAAGTACCATGGAAGGGATCCCTGCCCGTTTTCTTTTGTTCCGTTATCAACATTTGGCTGCTTTATCATTTCTTAAGTGGATGGAAAAAGAGACGGAAGGATGGAAAGTCTGCTGATAAATGCAGAACACAAAGAAGAAGCCACACAAAGAGAAACCTCTGGTGAGACAAAGCTGTTTGCAGTTAGACTTGCAAGGTAAAACGTATTTTGTTCTTTTTGAGAAGCCGGGGTTGATGAGGTTAAGAGAACCATGCTGACTCCGATACAAAGCCCACACTTGATTGCTAAATAGAGGGCACCTTTTGGAGCAGCACCCCAGCTGATGTCACCCTGAAGGAAATGCTTTGAAGGGGATGGGGGTAGAGGGACATCACAATGCAGCGTTGTATGCCAGCAGCATCACAAGGACATGACGCTATCCCTGTGAGGAGTGGGCGTCACAATGCGCTGTATATTTGCTATAATGTGAGCATCTTGATGAGGGGGCCTACCATCAAAGTGATAGGGATATGTTATTGCAATCAGGGATAGGTAAACAAGTGATTTAGCTCCATATCTCCCCAAAAAATCAGCAAATTTCATGATTAGCTGCATGGTGAATAGATGAAACAGCTTCAGCTTGCACCCATGGTCATTCAATTTTATATTTCCTTAAATTTTACATTGTTGGCTTTACAACCAACAATGTATCAAAGTATAAAACTAATGTCACATGATTGAGAAGTAGTGTGACACTGCCCTCTAGTGCCTTACGGTTAACGGTTTTAAATTCTTTGTACAGTTGCATGTTGTCTGTGAATTAAGTGCCTAAATGCTATTCAAATAGCAATAAATCCATAATATTGGTGAATAGAAAATTAGTTGATTTAGCTCCAATTTAAAATACTTATCTTTGATCAGACCGTGCGTGTGTGTGTGCAAGATACTCACACAGGTGTACACCCCTCCTGGCATTTTGGTATTTTCTTTGAACTCCGGCTTCAAGATAGCTGCAGATATCAGCATGAAAGAATCTCCCCACCTGGGATGTAGTGCGACAGCAGCAGTGTAGGTGAATCGTCTGCAGCCTACCTCATGTTGCCTTCTTCGCCTGTGATGAGGGCTCAATCATTCCCTTACTTATTTGTCATCAGATTATTGACAACGAGTACAAGTGCTTCCTTCGTCTCATTTCGATAAACCACAGCTCAGGTGGAAAGAAAAGAAGAGTGAGTCATGTTGCTGTGAGGAGGAGAACAGATACAAATGAACAAATGAGACCAGTGATATGATTTCATAAGGCATGTAGTTAGTGACAAATTGACCAAGCATCTACCTACAAGAAACTAGTTTCACTGATTCTTTATTGCTATAATATTTCAGCCCCGTTCCCCAATAATAAATGTCATTCTTTTTAAATAACCTAATTTACTTTAAAGTTAAGATACAGCAGCTGACCTTGATATTCTTGACATCAAACACAGTTGTTAAGTACTTGCAAACACAACTAGTCAGTGTCCTTTGAATTAGGCACTCATATCCTCAAACACAATATCACTAAAGTTTATCTTTGCAGAAAAGTTTTCATTTTCATTCACAGTTGTACCGTCATACGTTCCATAGTACAATGACTTGTGGTGGAAAGTTACTATTTACATTTACTCAACTACTGTACTTATATACAATTTTGAGGTACTTCTACTTTACTTCAGGTCAACGTGTCCTTGGGCAAGATGTGTGAATGTGGCATGTGGCACCTTGTATGGTAGCCTCTGACTATTTTTTTTTTAGATTGGAAAAGCGCTATATAAATGTTGTCCATTTACCCTTTACATTGAATTAAGTCCAATAATATAATTTTTTTTACTTCTTCTTTTCAGCTCTGCCACAATCCCCAAATATTATGGAATCCTAGAAAAGTGGAAATGATTCTCAGTCATTGCACTTCCTCCATCACAGAGCTTCTCAGGAGCCCTTATTGAATGCTATTAGCCTCATTTTCAACATCCAATCAGATCTTTCCATGAATGACTAGGTGTGGTAGATCTCTCCTCATTTTGTCAACAACAATTATACTCAGTTATAATTCCCACGTTTCTCTTAAATATTCATACATACTCTGTTTCGGGTCTCACTAATTTCAGGTTGGACTGGATATTTTTTCCTTAATCACTCCTTGTGTTGACTTGAATTTTAAGAAATCAGCTACCTATACAAGGTAGCTGATTTAGGAGAGACAGCATAGGAGAGTCATGCATGTGGCTCAAACCCATGTGCGGGTCAACAAATTGTGGTATTCTTTACAACCACAAGGGGGCGTCCTTCATCTATCAACCGGTCTATACTGCCACCACAGTCTCTATAACCAAGGCCAAATAAAAAACTACTACTAAATGAGTTTGTTTAGGAGTAGTGGTAAATCGAGGAGTGATGTTATAGTGACGAAAATAAAAAATATATTCATTGTAAATGTGATTTAAAACTTAATGTTTGCCTATAGATACACATTTAATCCTTATACAAAACATGTGGATTCCCTGCATCAAAACTGCTCAATGTATGCTTTTTAAGTGATTAAATTGTTGTTGTTTTTTTATTATTTGACTGGTTATTTCATGATTATAATGAGAGGACTTCCCAATGTATTCCCTGAAATCACGTATAGACTCAAAGTTGATCACATATCTCTGGGTAACCTAGGCTACTACTGGAGAGAATAATAGCAACAAAAGAATGGTGTAAATAGCATAATAATATGCTCATCATGCCATGTGGTATTATGCAGATGAACTTAGTACATGCCTGGGCAGCTTCAGTGAGGACTTGAATGGGGAGGATTAGTACCAGATGTTCATTGGGACTCAGAGGCCAGCCAATAAGAAGGAGGGCCGTTTGGTCTGTGGGAGGAGCTCAGTCTCTCCTCAGAGCTCAACATTTATTCTAACAGGTAGTTTATAAACCAAACTGGTCAACAGCAGCAGCAGCAGCAGCAGCAGCAAGACAGTAACTAACGAAGTCTGAACGAAGGACGTTTTCTTTAACAGCATCATATTTCTGGATATGCCCGGACGCTGTTCTCCAGCATGCTGAGCAGGAAGGGGTCTTGTGCGGGGATGATGAGCGCTGCAGCCGGGGTGGATCGCAGCAGGGTCGGGGAGAGGCTGCAGGCTGCTCTGGCCGGGCTGCAGGAGCTGCATCTCCTGAAGGACAGGCAGAACGACATGGTGAGCTGGGCGCTGAGGATGGACCGAGAGGTGCCGGTCACTGCTGTGCATGCAGGCCCGGAGAGTCCCATGATGATGGGGGCTGAGGAACAGCGGCTTGAGGCGACCCTAACGACCCTGAAGCAACAGCTGGTAGGTCGCAATTTATATAAAAAAAAAATAAAACAGAATCATTCAAATACATCTCTGTGGACATGTATGTGCAGGCAGTAGTTTGGTGTCACCGTAATATTTCTGTCCTTTATTATAATTCTTATTTATAACGATGGGACACACATTTTCATTCACTTATTTCTCTTAATTGTCCTTGGAATAAAGTCGTCCGTCAGCTGATGCTCATGTGCATTCCGTCTTCAATTATTAGCAGTCACACGTTCATGCTCTCAGCTGGGGGTAGGAAGTAGGATAGGTGTCATAAATCAAGGTTCACTGCAGGACCAACAGGACTTTGAGTTGTGTATGTGCGCGCACACTGCATGTGCACACTGCATGTGCACACTGCAGGGGGGCAAACCTCAATCATTAACCACTAATGCCAGGGAATATAACAGAAAAATGGTGCTGTGTTTTTTAAGGTGGTTCATTTGCTGTGAATGACAGTCAGTCATGAGAGGCCCCTGAGTGTTCAAGACAACTGGCTGTGTGGAGTTTTCCATGACAATCTTTTCCCCTGAAGGCTGCTGTTATAACCGTTTACAGGAAGTGAAGGGATTAAGGTGCTAAGATTTTTAGTACAACTGGGCAAAAGATACAATGTAAAGTACTAGGACAACATATGGTTTAAATTGCGTTTTACATTGCATGCAAAATGGTGCAGACTCACAACACCCCATATTTAAATAATCTCCACCAGTTAGAAATAGCCTTAATGGCCCACAAACACTTTCCAAGAACTTTTAAATAGAAGTCAATCAAACTAACTCGATCTTACAAGACAATGAAACATTATCAAATGGTGCACTTTGCAGGCAATGACCCCCAGACCTCATTTTAAGAGCCACTGTAACAGTAAATGCCCAGCCCGAGCTGCAAAGCAAACAGTCCTTCATCCCAACCCCCAAGCTTTCCTCCTCTATTAGTTTACACAATGGCCAGGCCCTCGCTGTGGGGGAGAAATGAGTTACCCACCACTGCTTCTTCCACGCTACCCCATGTCCTGCTGGGGTTAATCATCAGCCACAGCTGAGTCGCCTTTGTTTTTCTGATGGCTGTACATTAGAGAGCATCTTTTATCCGAACAACAGGCCTTGTCTTAATGAAATTATAGCATTGCTAACGTGAATGTTCTGCTTCATTTTTTACATGTACAGAGGATTTTAGTGTAATTGCATGTATGTGTGTGCATGAGGAGCTTTATTTGATAACTTTTCATTCTTGAACTCCCTCTTTTTTTTTTAAAGAAAATTGAATAAGACTTTCCGTTTGTTTTAGGATGTACCGCACACTGGGAGGTTTGGCTAAAATGTTGTGTGTTGTCTGTTTTACAGTCTCGTCTTCGGAAACAGGATGTAGGCCTTAAATCTCACTTGCAGCAACTGGATCAACAGATCAGTGAGCTGAAGCTGGATGTGAGCAAGGCCTCCACAGAGCAGCTGGAGAGTGACAGCAGGCCAAGTTCAGGTGTGTAGGCAATCACTGGCACCAAAAGCCCTACGGTTGTTTACTTTATATCAAGTAATTAAGCATCCACTCAAGCTGCGATCACATGATGCTGAGAAAAATACTCATGTAGGAATAATTGTTCCTACTCTCTCCAGGTTTCTATGAGCTCAGCGATGGTGGCTCTTGCTCGTTGTCCAACTCCTGTACCTCTGTGTACAGCGAGTGTCTGTCATCCTCCCAGACAAGCCTTTTCCTCCTTCCCATGAGCCCTGCTAATTCCTACATAAACCCGCCATCACAAGTAGACATATGCCGCCGGCGTTCTGCTGACGAGAGCACTACCCAGCCCAACCCTCCGCGGGCCACAGGCCTCCATCTGGGCAGCAGCAGGATCCGAGCAAGCACCGAAAAGGCTCGACCAAGGCCTGTGTCAACAGGTAACCAAATCTCTTAATTTCTTATTTAAGATAGTCTCTTATGTCGTATTGAGAACCATGCAACTGTTGTTACTTAGCAACACAACATGTAATTTTTCAGGTTTGTGAGTAGATGGTTGTCCTAGATTTGAGAAAACTCACGAGACTCGCTGCTCGACAACCTATCCTAGACTTAAACATTCAAGGTCAATGCCTAAATCCAACCAACTAGCTAGAGTTTCACAAATCAAGGGTTAGACCATTCGAGGTCAATGCCTAACCTCAAGCTTCTCGTGAGAGCTTCGTAATTTTAGGGTTACCGTCTAGACACAACCATTTGTCAATGAATGATTTGAAAGGTTAATCAACATTTTGTGTTGTCTTTGTGTTTATCAGGTGATCTTGAGAGAATGATGGCTCAAGGACTGAGCTACTATAAATCTGTGGATGCAAAGAAACCCTCAGTGTGCTCAAACCTGAAGACCTCTACAGTGGACCCCAAGTTCCATAGCAACCTGGTGTCCCGCAGTGGGACGGAAGTGTATCACTACCCTAGCCCCCTGCATGCTGTGGCTCTCCAGAGCCCAATCTTTTCCCATGGGGCCGAGCCAGCCACAGCTGGATCTCTAGAGGGCAAAGCAGCCCCTGTGCACAGTTCTGACACCCTCCAGAGGGCACAAATGACTTATGAGACCAAGACCCTGGGTTATATTGACAAGCTTCTCCTCCGCAGCTTGAGCAAAATCCAGAGTGAGTCAGAGACTCTGCAGACACACAGTGACTATCACAGGAGGCCCACTGAAGTTTTAACTGCATTTCCTGAAGTGTCTCACAAAGCTGTGTCTGTGCTGCAGCCTCCTCCAGCCCAGACCACAAACATCACCCCACTAGATAACAACCAGAAGAGACACTGTATGACATTCTCCAGCCAAGAGCCTGCTGATAACGCACACCACAATCAGTCAGTGAGAGCCCCGGAGGTTTCATACCGATACTCCCATCCTGCTGCCAGTAGGGAGTACAGCTCTGATGAGGTCACCACTTTATCTGTGAGGAAGAATGGTAAACCCCAAGGAGAACATGTCAGTGTGCCAAGAAGTAATTCAGGGAATAGATGTGGGGATCATCCGGAGTCAATGCCACAAGAGAGGAAGGGCTACAGGCAAAGATCGGCGATGGCCCACAGCTCCAGCACAGAGGAGAGTCAAGGCTTTGACGTTCACGCTGGTCACACAGCTTCCCCTGAGTTTGTCCACGCCAAATTTGTTCCTGCTGGATCTCAAAGGGTCAAGGTGAGACAGGCAGACCGTAAAACCAAAGCTGTGAAACTGAGAAGAAAAAGCAGCGAGAAGCCTCGAGCAATGAGGCAGCAACATGGCTACTCCTATGGCGAAAGGACCAGAGAGGCCAGTGGTGTTACCAAGGGGGAAACGAGAAGATCAGGAAAAGGAAAGGTGACCCAGAAATTTACCGCCTGTCACTCAGAAGAGCGCAGACAGGGCTCAGGCTCAGACTCCAGCCACTGTAGTCCGGGACTCATGTACACCCACAAGGTCCATCCAAATCCACATCCCATCCCTGCTGTTACAAAGTCCAGCAAAAGTCGCAGACTGCAGTGCCTCGAGTATGAGCAGCCTGTAGAGCAGAGAAAGAGGAGGCAGGGGGCTGCCAAATGGCCATCTGATGTGGAGATGCTCCAGGCCTCATATGCTCAGCGTCCGAGGTCAAAAGAGCCCCATGTTCAGGCACCAGGGAGCATGCAGATGGTCCGCAGTATGAGTGCAAGGTCAGGCCAGTGGATGGGACCCCCTCGCGCCTTCAAATCCTCCATTTCCTCTAACTCTTTCCTCCAAAATCTTAATGCCAGATACCCACCAGCAGCCTTTGTCATGTCCTGCCACTATCCACCCAGATGTGAGTCTGAGTATTCGGCCGAATGCGCCTCACTGTTTCACTCCACCATTGCTGAAAGCAGCGAGGGGGAGATGAGCGATAACACCACTAACCGCTTTGGAGATAGCGAGTCCAGCCAGAGCTCCCAGTCCTTCTCGGACTCTGACAGCAGCCTGTCCCTGGACGAAGAGGACCAGGTGGACAGCCAGGAGGAGAGAGGTCTGGTGTGGGCTGAGGCTGCTCTGGGGCCCACCGCAGCTGGACAGCCCCTCCAGCAGCCCCCACGTCCTGAGCCATCAGCATGCCGCATCAAAGCTTCCCGAGCCCTGAAGAAGAAGATTCGTCGGTTCCAGCCGGCCTCCATGAAGGTCATGACCCTGGTGTAGTAAAGATCCCCTGGGCAGAGTGAGAATTGTTGGGAAAGCAGAGAGAATGTGGAAAATGCTTTCAAAACTGTTTGGAAACCTGGTCTTTGAGCTCAACACCCTTAATCATCACTAAGAAGCAGCAATTAAACTGGAATGCATCTGTGCACTGATTGTTTTGTTAAAACTAAAAGAAATCTGAATTTTCAATGGTTGAACCTGAAACTGTACAAAATGGTGCATGGTATAAAAGCATGTATAACACAATGATTACACTTAATTTGAAAATATTTATCTTGTAATTGAAGTTTCCCATAGCATGTGGCTGCATTTGACAATTCCATGGACATCTATGTCATATAATTGTATGTACCTGAGAAATAAAACCAATCTTTTTACATTTCTTATTTGAAATAATTGTTTATTTTCTGTTAATTTCTTCATTTTTCTCATTGGTTATAAGTATCCATATGTGTCTTATTAGAATAAACATATTTAATATATATTGAGATAGTTTGAGTGTTTCTGTATTCTTCTGGTGACTATTTATCAGACATGTTAAAAACAATCTCCCCTTAATCCTCAAACGTCCCACTGAGGCGAACCAATTTAGCACAGACAGCGCTAACAGCTCCTTATCTGGTTTCCTGCCCAGCTGTTGGTTTAATAAGTTGCGTCTTCAGCAATCAATCTAGACAGCCTTGTTTAGTTAGAGGGTGAAACTTTTTTTATTTAAATGTAGTTTAAACACACATGCACCAAAGTACTAAAGCACACTGTCACACTCCTACAATTACAAAAACAGACATTAAGATGACGGTAGCAGAACTGAGGAGAGACCTGAGGTTTTAAAACAGTTGGTGTATTTGTCAAGGGGCACATTGGATTTAGAAGGAATGACAGATGATAAGAGGCTCCTCATTTCTGAGCTGTCATGAGGAGATTAAAAAGTGGGCAGCTGCACATAGTTACCCAATAATCTCATTTCCAAAATCTGCCATGGTATCTTTCCATTAAAATTCTTTCAAAGGCGGGGTGAGCAAAAGGACACATGTGTAGGTAAGTAATCTAGTGACTGGCCGTCCACACATCAGTACGCTCTCCCGTGGTCACACATAATAATGTTCTCTCCCATTAGAAAGCTGTGACCTTAAAGTTCTCCAACTAAGAAGCTTATAGGGCTGGAAAACATTTTCAGCATTTCATCAAATTTTACTTTGAAGTTTTGTTCCTTGCCGATTAAATCCCTGTGGAGACCGTTATTTTTAAGACTCATGGATACTTCATTTTTCTCATTTGTTCTCCTTTAACTAGACATGTTCAGTTCATCAAACAAGGAAAGGTGTCATTCAGTGCTCACCAAAGGGGCATATGTTAATTCAGCAGCATTCTTTTCTCTATTCATCAAAACACAAGACAGGTCTAAAGGGCACACACATCAAAGATAGCATTTGTGGTTTAGAGAGTTGCTACAATTGAATGAACTTGTTAGGATTTGTACATCCAGCTGACCTCTCTCCTCTCAGAAAGAGCGGTCGGTGGGATTAGTGCTGCTGTTTTCAACCCGGCTCAGAGTGAGCATGACAGGCGCTGGACTTGTCTTTGATGTTGAGTATAGCGGGACCGTGTCGGCTTGACCTTGTGCGTTTGCTGACCTTTCCAGCTGTAGAGCTGGCTCATCTCTGAGGGCACTTCTCCCCACAATAGAGAGGTCAGGGGCCTTTTTGTACCCTCGCTGTCCTCTGGGCTTGTATTTTTTTGTGTTCAACATGTCCGTCTTTTACGTCCTTTTCACTCATTGTTGGAGTCTGTTGTAAGAAGGTGATTCCACCTGTCCACTACAAGCAACCCTTCCTGATGAAGTTTATTTAAAAATAAGTACATTGACCCATTGTATTATATTATAGGAAAAGAGAAAGGCTTACTTGCTGCACATCCCTTTATTGGTGGCAAAACATTTTTTTACTTTTTCTTGGCTCAAACCACTCCCACTCATCCTACATCAAGGGCAAGACATGTTAATGAAAGATAAGATAAGATAAACCTTTATTAATCGAGGGAAATTCAGGTATCATAGCATCAACAGCAATGAGAATGAAAGACAGGAGAGGACAGGTAAAACCACACAAGGATAATAACAGTAAAAGATATATGTATAAATAAAAATGCAAATAAAAATAAGGGTACAAACCACATAAGAAAAACAAAAATAGAAGTGTAAGTATAAAAGTATCAGAGATGTTATTAAACCGATGGGCTCCTGTAATTACTTTTAATAATAATAACCTGTAGATTACCATTGTTATGAAGCACTGTAGTGATTTAATTGTGAATTTGGCCAAAACTAGCTACAGTTTCTTTTAAGTCATTTTTATTTTATTATATTATATATTTTATGTTTTGGACACTCATCTCTATGTGGATGCACATATAATGTTCTTATGTTTGTTTGCTGAACTGAATTTCTTTTTTTATATGTATTCAACAAAGCTGCCCTGTACATAAGTATAAATAAATATTTAATTAAAAAAAACGAAATACATTGGATGCTTTTTTTGCAGAATCAGTTCCTTAACAACTGCATAAAGTAATTGGATGATGGATAAAAGCTAATTCGGCTCGGGAATAAAACCTCTGGGGGTCGAATTGGAAGCAGCGAGCTGTGCAGCAGATGAACAGGTACACACCTGCAAATAGGACTTGATGATGATATTTTATAAGGTATAAAGTTGAGTGCAAAGGGGAATGTTACTTAGCATATTCCCTATGGATGGCTGTCAAGTCATACTGAAGGACTACAGATGTCGTGTGGGATCTCGTTACACAGAAGTTGTCTCACTTTGACATCATATACATGAGAACACATGGGCAAACGACTCGCATCTGATCAGGATCACACTTTTTCAGCTGACACCACAACTGCAGATAAAAGGTCGTAACTGAGGTCTATTAACGGTAACAAAGACAGAGCCGTGAGGACTTTTTCACATGGCTAGAGACCCATGAATAGTATTTTCTTTTTTCTTTTCCTTTAAATTACACCATAGTCTTGATAGAAAACATGAAATGTAACAATAGGCTATCTAAGCAATGAAGGTAGTGAAAGTTTCATGGTTAAACTAGTAAAATAAAAAATAACGGATTATTGACTTAACACTCACACCCAGCTTTCCTCACACGCTCCTTCTAGTCTGCAGCCGAACATACTTGTCAAGTCCAGTGAGATATAAATAGGTGGAAGTGTCGTGCCAAACTACTCTGAATACTTGGACAGGTAGACAGTGAGGTAATGCAGAGAACCCAAGAACACATGCCTCTGAGCCACTTTGGACATTGATCTTATTACACAGTGTCACCGTACTCCTCTTTTCTTCTGCTAACATGCATCTTATTTGACTGACCGACAATTAATTCAGGTCTCCATATCTAAAGTAATGTAAAAAAAATTTTTAAATAAATGTATGCTAATACCAAATCCAGGATTGTTCAGTAGATTTAACAAGTATGTCTCAATTTGAAATCTGTAAAAACCACAAGAAAAACATTGCAAAACGAACACAAGAGAGAGCAGAAAAGGGAATTAAAATAACAAAGGGTGAGCCGCAGACAGGTGTTAATTAAACTTTGACTTGGTTCACATTGGGTCACAGTTGGAGGAAGGGTTCTCCTCTTTCGCGTGCATGAGGTAATCCCAAAACCCAACACGCCCTTCCCAGTCTGCCCCCATGCTCAAAACACATATTGCCCCATCGAGCTGTCTGTGTTTTATTTCTTCATCTGTCTATTGCAGCATGTAATACCTTTTTTATATTTACATTGCTTATCTTGTAATTGTCTTACAGTTCATTTTCTGTCTATCTTCACCCTGTAGTCCTAAATATTTTCCACATGATGTTTTTGAGGCTGTGTTGCTTCCCTGATGTGAAAACTGGAGAGAGGGTGCTGCCTGGGCCTGGAGATATAAGATGTGGATTTACTATATTGACAAGTGGGAGCTCAGAAACTCATTACCACCCCGATGAGAGGAGCTTTCCACTCCTACCCACAATGCACCCCTGGAAACACAGAGGAGGCCATGCTTTTCTGGGTTCCTGTGAAGCAAGAAGGATTATCTTTAGTTCGGTCAGTTAAATATCCAAACTAAATCAGATCTACTCAAGGAAACATGTTGGCACATTTAGCTGAAAGCAGGAGCTAAACAGCAGCAAAGCATTCTTTGTGGACTGTATTTTCTACGTAACTGTATTGAATTTACATCCTATAAACCAAAAATATAGTGAAACACAGAGATCTACCCAGCTCTTCTGCAAACCTTTACATGGGGGATGGGCTCTTTAGTGTGTGAGGTGGCTTTTGTCCCTTTGCTTACTGTACATATGAATGGGGCTGGACCGGAATGTCCAACCTCATGAATGTCAATTGTCTGAGGCCTGAGTTAAGGAGCAGGCTTCTCTGGTTGTGTAGAAGAGTACAATAAAGATAGAGCTGAGATAGAAAGCGAGGGAAATGAACAGGAAGAGATGAGCTAACGGAGGACACGTGTGAAAGATCCAGAGCAATAGAGACAGAGCATGAAGTTGGGGGAAATGGAGAAAAAAAGCTGCGTTGAGATGCATGATGTTCCACTCCTGCAAGGCCCTTCCTCAACCACCACCTGCCCCTCTTTAAGCACATCCTGTCATTTAATACCTAATCCCTTCATTCACTCCAGTGTGTTTACTAACCATTGTCTCAACTCTCTTCAAGCTGTGGTCAAGAGGTGGTTCAAAAGTTCGCAGTGTATGGGGAGCACGCACTCACAATGACAGAGGCCATTGTGAATTTGTTCGCTCCTGCCAAGCAATTGTCTGAGACAGAGCGAAATCCCTGTGCACGCAAGTAAAGGAGTCTTTGGGCTCTAGGTTTTGAGGCCAAAATCAGTTACTTTCATTGATATGAACAAACCAATATTTGAAGACAGATAATTGAACTACATTGCAGTGTATTCCCAATTAATGTCATATAAAGATAGAGATTCTTATTTTAGTCCACAAGCGTGTTTTACTATAACATACTGTATGTCATATTATAAAGAATGCAACATGATTTGATTAATTGAACAATTTGATTAGGGAAGAAATCTAGGCACTCCAATATAATAACAAGTAATAACGAGGAAGGACATTTTTAAAAGTCTTTATTGTAGTTGTTAATCATTAAAAAAGCCAATATGTTTGGACACTATATGTCTTTGTCAGGGTTTTTAACAGACATTGCAGTTTGATTAGATTCAATCACCATTAAACAGGTAACTAGGCTGTAAATTCTGCATTTTCACGGCATGGTACGGCACGACTCTAATTTACTCGCTATTTGTTGGTTTTCCATTAGTAAAAGTTGTGAACAGTACCTGGTAGTTTTTTTAGTACCACCTCGGTCAAGGTTACAAGCGAGCTGAGCCAATACTAGGAGGTAGAGTTAATACAATGCAGACCCCTGATTGGTCAGAGAGAACACTTGCACAACACAGGAAATCCTGCTCAAACCTGCGCCCTACAATTGACGAAGTGTAGACTTTCCTCTGTTTGGTTGCAATTAAAAAATTAAAAGTGTCCTGTTGAGGATGAAGTCAGAGCAGTTTCACAATGGTGATCAGCTGAGAATCCCGCCTACAATGAGGGTATAGCTAAATGCTAACATTAGCATGTTAACATGCTCACAATGAAAACAATAAAATGATGATGTTTAGTAGGTATAATAATTACTATGTTCACCATCTTATTTTAGTGTGTAGGCATGCTAACAATTGCTCATTTACAGTGAACAAAAAGCCCTCCACTTCAATCACTTTGTGATTGTGTAGAAGTCTACGAGAAAATGACCCCACTTCTCACTTAATTTATTACCTCGGTGAACATTTTCCTGATGAGTTCAATGTCTCAGTCGCAAGTTTCAAGTCTTCTACAATACAGCATGATGGTCATTTAGTAAATTATGGTCCCATTAAGAGTAAAATAGTGGATAAAGTAGCATATGCTTTAGGGCGTGGCTACCTTGTGATTGACAGGTCGCTACCGCAGTGTTGCCCAGTTTGATTGTTGTCTGTGTTTTTGTGTTCGAACTTTAACCCTTTCACAGTGTGTTTTCACTTCATGAAAATTGATTGTAATATTTTGGTTGCTTAAAAATTTATTGTTCAGCGTTCAGTTGTAAAAATCACTGTTGTGTTGTTTCTATGAGCTATAACAAAGTGTAAAAGCAGAAAACAGCAGGCACTCATGCTCTCTCAACTAAAACAGTTGAGCCACAAGTTTATACAAATGAGTGGGATCTGAAAAAATAACAGTAGTAATCCAGTAATCCTCAAAATGTGTGAGTTTACTCTTATTTGGCTAAAAACATGTTGGTGCTACTTGAACCTCAAACTTTATTTAAAGAAAACAGTCTAGCCGTCTCTCACAACAAGCTTTCGTGCTTGGGTAAGCAAAAATAATTACTCCACACTCTCCCTGCAGCTTACTGGGATTCTACCCAAAGTGTACAATTTTCAAAGGAAGACATGAGCTCATGAGGAACGGTGGCAAGTGCATTTGTAATTCACATGAATACAGTGTTTCCCCTTTTCTCAGTCCCAGTGTCTCTGTGAGGAAGTCCTTGCTGTTTTATGGGCAGGATGTCCTGTGTCAGCTCAGAGGAGTGCCTCTCCTTTGTCAAGCCTTAGGCTCTAAACAACTAAATTGAACTGCCCCGGCCCCACATATCCTCGGAGAGCTGTAACTATCTTGCTTTATCTTGATTTTTTTTTTCTACTGTGGGGTTTGTCAACTGGCTCACCAACAAAGCCACCAATCCTCATTATGAACAAAAACAAGCCTCGACTCCTCTGAAGTGGTGTGTGTGAGCTCTGAAGGGGGACATCAAAAGAGTGGGGAGAGTGACAGCTGGTCCTCCTCTTGGTTGGGCCTCCTGATAAGATCAGAGTGACAGGAGAACATGGGACCCAACAGGTACCTCCCTCCCACCCCAGCACCCCTCTTTGGTGCTCCCATATGGCCCCTAACAAGTCCCTCGCCAACAAACATGTCAATTCCCTTCTGACTCTTCAGCCGTTTTGAGCGTCTTGAGCATTTATTTATATTGAAAACATGTCAGTCACAAGAGTGTCATGACAAAAATGTTATGTTTTTACCAATATTATTACTATTATTTATATATTTTATATCATTATTATTATAATTTTAATTCCTTGTTTTCTGTCTCTTGTGTGTTTCATATGAATAAGTTGTAGTGTTCTTGCATATTTGAAAACCTACATTTAAAAAACAACATGTATTCATTTTCTTCACACATAAAGCCATATGCGCATTTTATCTTTCTTTTCGAGCTATCTCTACTTATCACCTCCACACTATTTGTCTGCCCTTCACGTGTGACTGCTCTCCTTCTACAGGACGCCATAAAGCCGTTGGAAGTGTGTTCACAATGACCACTTGAAAGCTGGGGCTTCCTACAGCTCTGAGCCTAATGGACTCTAGTCTAACACCTATAAAAAATGTTTTAGCAAAGACTCCCACTTGTCTATTTCTATTGCATGTGCTCCAGTTAAAAGATGGGCTCAGCTGGCATGTCTGGAAGGGTCAATAATCTATTAATTTTATGAGTATGACACTGTTTGGTAAGCTAACAGTTTTACGGTACCTCGTCCTCCTCTTTCACTTCCGTGGTTTTCCTTTTTAAACTGTGTTTTTAATTGCTTATTCGTAAATGCAGGGAAAAAAAACATCTGTAGTAATTGTCTAAATTAAAATAAAAAAATCTTTTTGAGAACCTTTTTTTCCAAAGCATGGTAGGCTGTCCAATTAAATGTTGTTCAGCTGGGAGAAATAGCTTGTTATTGGGTGAACTGCAGCATTTCCTTGGGGTCAGTGGCTTGCTGTTTGGTTTGTTTGCCTTTGTCTCCCAGGTATAGTTAGTGGTTAGCTTGTGCTCCCCCATCTGAGACAGGTCCCAGCTCGCAGGTGCAGTGGAAAGGATCCAACAGTCAGAAATTGTGGAAGATAATAGGGCTCAACACACCCTGATTAGTACAGTGGTATCTCCTTTCTATTCTCTTTTTTGCATTAGTCTCTATTTCATAGTTTTTTGGGAGTTCTTTGCCTTGTGAAGGCAAAAAGCAAACAAACACGAAACTGCAGAATAGGCAACTTCAGCCAGCTCCACTAGCACGCTGCGGGACACCCTGAGGTCCTATCTCAGCACAGGGGTCGGGGGTCATGCAGGGAACAGACTGATCCTCCATGCAGTATTAAATCTTTCCAAACACGATGAGTACAGACAGGTTCTAACAGCTGTCACTGTTAGACTAACCAGAACCTGTTTAGTTCATCATAGTTGGTATAAAGGCACGGCTTAGATGGCGTGTATGCTTCAACACAGGAAAATAAATGTTGGCATTCATGCAAACTGAGTCATTACCAGGGAGCGACAGCTTATACTTAAATATTTAGACTTATATGTCATGTGAAACTTGATAATCTCAAACTGAAGAGGGCAAAAGTTTGAAATGTTGCATGGTATTGTCATTTGTGTATGTTATACTGATGAATGGGTCTTTGAAACATGGCACAAAAGCAACTGATGGGGGATGGCTGGCCTTAACCCTTTGTACTAGGGTATTAGGGAAAGTTGAAGGGGAAGGCTTACAGACAAGAAATGGATCTTGTTGTGAGAAGGAGGAAGAGGTATTAAGAAAGTATATATCTGAGGGGTAACTGGGTTAAATAATCAAAAATGTAATCTGCAACCTGTTGTTTTGTTTGTAATTTGTTGGTGTTACAATAAAAAAAAAAATTATTTTTAAATGTATCAGTGGAAGTCAATGCAAAATACTATTTTCTTCATTAATCGTGTTGATTTTGAATGGGTGGAATGTGTGTTTTCACAGTGGTACCTAAAGGCAACATATGGCAAGCTTTCCTTTATCTGCTCCTGGCTGTTAGCACCATAGCTTCCTGGCATAAACATGTTAAAAGGGTGGCAAGTAAACTTCCCTTTATGACTCTTAAGATAAACATTAACACCTGACAGTGAATGTGCTTCAAGATATACCAAGATTAGTATTTTTGCCTTGGTGGAAAAGATGAAGGGACTTCTGAAGAAATCCTATCACAAGCTGGCGATGGCTAATGTTTCATCGTGTTAACAGCAAAGAAATGGATAAATCTTCAAAATCTGGACCACAGCTCTGTGAAGGTTCCCCCCCAGAGGCCTGGATGATGACATGTGGATGATATGTTTATATGGGGTGTGTACTGAGGCAGTAAATCACCACAGGCCTGCAGTGTGAGGAAGGATGACAGTATCCGGGGCCCCATGTGTTTTTAGAAAGAAGGGGGTAAACTCTGTCACTTTGAGAGAGGTTGACCTGGCAGGTTTGACCCCGGAGTTCCTTTGAACAGGACAACCCAGGGTGACACTCTAGGCCAGTTTGTTGAGGGATTTGCACATGAAGGACAGAGCACTTCTCATAGGAGCAACTGAGATCCCCCCTTTTTTTTGTCATGTGTCTTACATTAAAATAGAAACAGATGAGGTTCACATAAATCAAAACATGATTCCCTTGGAAAAAATATGTTTGAGTGAGCTTTTACACGTACCCTGTACGAGGTCAAGTTTTAACATCAAAGCATTGCTGAAACTCTATCTAACCTCAGTTAACCATATGTTCAGCTGGCAAAGAGATATCCAAAATTCCCTCTGTAGAAACCTTTGACTCTAATATGTCAACAAAATAAAACAGAAATGTTGAACCTGGCTTTATCCTGTGTTGAGATTTCTGTTACGGAAAAATAGCTCACATTTAATAAGATAATGTCTCTTTTGCATAATTAAATGTGCCATTTTTTTGTTGTAATATATAAAAAGTAGACAATACTTTTTATAATGTAAGTAATCAGCTGGGGAAGTAGGTGTAGGTTCTCCCCTTATGCAAACTGAGACTAAAAGCAGCTTTACTTTTCCATGTGCTAATTTCAAACAATATGAGCTTGTGGTTCTTCAATGCTCAGGTAGTGAGGTGTTCTAGTTCAAACCAACAATTATAGTACTTTCCGTGGGAACTCTGCACAATATCAGTTAGGATTATGTAGTCACGCTACCTCATGGCGCCACTTAACAAATGCCATAATCATTAAATAAATAAGACAAAAGACGACAGACAGGGTGACACAGGCCTCAGAGGCTCCTGTCAGGCTGCTCTCCAGCAGCCGTCGGCCCTCATTTAGTACAGTTTGACACCATCACGCTCATGGCTCCACAGCAGATCTATTCTATTGATCAGTGTGGGTGTGCTCTACTTGGATCAATGCTCATCCTCTTTACAATCTGCGCCAAAAGTATATCCTCCCTCGGTGAGATCGATGACATCCGCCACAGGATGGGCATATGGCTGAGGATATCCTCCTCCCTTGTCATTGAAGTTGTTAAAGCCAAAAGAAAAAGGGATGAAAAGAATGAGAAGGATGAGGTAGACAGTTTGGGAGAGCTTTGATGCCGGCTCTGTGTGGATCTGGCGTCCAGATGACCTGTGCTTGCAGAGCAGATTAGCCTTGACAGTTGTTTCTTGAGAGAGAGAGGGAGGGGGGGGGGTAATCTAAAGATGTCTGGAGATCCTCAGCCTTGCAACATTAAGGCCAGAGCAGTTACGCATTTGTCAAAAACCCACAGAGCAATTCTCCCAGCCTTATCTCAAGACTCCAGTGTAAAGGGCCATGGATTAGATTAGAGTATTTACATTTAGTCAAGATTTTTATCCTGACATTCCTTCAGAATTAGGCACGCTGTGCGAGCCAAGAGTGGATTCCTGTCTCATATACATTCTGTGTCCCTGCAGCGAGAAGCTTCTTATATCGGCGGTGTGACAGACGGTGCATAACCTAAAGCTGCACGCCCTCGCACAGAAGGGCAGTGCTTGGGCATATCTCAGTGTGTATCCACCTAACAAACACCCTGGCTCTCCAGGAGATCCACTATGTGTTGTCATGGCAGTCCTCCAAACACAGCAGGGATGTATTTAGGGGCTTTGTATTTCCTGTGTTTACCAAGCGTCTTGGGCAATCCTGCAATGAGGCACAGGATGCTGGTCTCCACAATGGCAGCAGTGAAGTCTTTTGGATTCTCTATTGGAGGAGCAACACACACAGGCAGAGAAGAGAAGCTAATCTTAGATGACAATGGTGTGCTCAGACTGAGCTGTTATGTCACTTCTCCATCGTAATGGCTAGAATGCTAATGCCGCTCTTACCCTTCCTCGTCATCGCTTCTTACCTCACCCATCACATCAATAGGCAGGACTCAACATTTGGGACATTCTTACACAAAGGTTTGAACATCTCTCTGTGTCATAAATGGATTTGTAAACCAGAATAATGGTCTGTATTTATAGAGGGATCGGTCAGAGGACAGTAATCTGACCTGTTTTAGGGTGACATCAACTAATACAGCCAACCGTAATCTGGGCTGGAACTGTAAATGGCCTTTTTCTAGGTGTGAGATCAAGTTCTCAAACATTGTTCCTTTTCACCAAGCACGCATATGCACCAGTAATGGGCTACTGTAAATTCTTCATGTACCATTGAGTTTGCTGGAGGGGAATAATTGTCATCAATCACCCTATTGTTCAGATCATCTCAATTAAGAAGGGCTGTGTGCTGGTGTTTAGCATAATGAAAGGGCAAGCCTGCCCCCCTGTTGTTGAAAAGTTCTTTACTGGGAGGTTGTTTCTTAACACACATGTCAATATGGTGGCTTGTTAGCTCTCACTGGAGAAGACATTCTTACCATGGAGAAAGTGATCATTTTTATTCAATAAATGACAGACGGCAAAGAATTATAACGTTCTTACCATTTTAGTAAATGATGCTTCTCTCAAGTAAAAGCTGAGTGGTAAAAGCCTTCAACGTGTCTGTTTAGCATCATATTTTGGCAAAATTGTGAAAACACTTAGCATTTTGAATACTGCTATTACACTGGTATATTGCCATTAGCATGTATCATCTGTTTTTGCTCTTTAAATAAAAAATCTGATAAAGACAAAACATGCTCAAGCTGGGAAGACTAACACAAATTGACATTTTGGAGCATTTTTAGGCAAAGTAGCTGTGTAGCTCAAGGGAAGGGGAGATGTCTGTTGGTTGTGTAGTCTCAACAACTATTAGATGGATTCCAATGACATTTTGTACAGACATTCATGTTCCCCAGAGGATGAATCCTATTGACTTTGTTGATTCCCTGACTTCTCCTCTGGCGCCCCCAGCAGGTCAAAGTTTACACTTTTGCAGTGAAATATTCAGCTCAGCTGTACATTGTGTTAATTTACAAATAAACATTATACCTTCTGTTGGGGTTGTATTTATCTTTTTTTGCATATTTCTTTGTTTTCTCTGTACCTTTCTCCTGCCTCATTCCCGGTCAAGAATTATGGAGGCTGCATTGGCTATTATAAATGAAAGTTTTGACAGCATTTTGGGTGCAAATTCAGGAGGCTTTTAATAACATGGTTCAGCCCACACAACAATTAAACCGAGTGTCTCTTTGAGTGTCCAATGGCTGTTTTTCTTCTTAGCAAACGTCTCTTTTAGTCAGGAAGCAGATTTTACGCAGAGCCTTGACATCATATCTGTGGGATAATGTCAGTAAATTTGAATAAAATACAGACTTCACTTATCCCATGCGCCACTCGAAACACAGACAAGGAGGAATAATTTCTAAATGACATGAGGTCCCTGGAAATACTAGTCCCGGGCTTTAGTCTTGTTTGGAAATGTTTGAATTCTGTATACTAAAATAACTTCCAATTGAGTTGGTTTGTTGGACAGATAAGATAAGTAAAAACTTGTCTGGGAAACAGAAACTAAAAGCCTCAGTTTAAATGAAAATCAGATGTAGATGAAGAACCTTTTCCAACCCATAGAGAGCAGAAACCTGAGCAACAATGAGACTAGTGTGGAAACCTCAACAATGCATGACTGTTCCTAGTGTACTTACGGGTATACGAAAATCTGAAAATACACGTTTAAATGTAATGTCGATAAGATATTTTGTAGAAAAGCTAAGACAGAGGAGGAAAATAAAGAGAAGAGTGTGAAGTGAGAAGAAAAAGAAAGTCAGTTCAAAGAGCAGTCAGCTGACTTTTACTTCACTACACATTCCTAGTGCTCTGCCATTTCCTCATAGCAAATCTGACATCGCAGCCCCCTGCAGAGTCCCATCCTTCATCCCTGGATGAGTCTCTTGTCTAATGAGGGGCTTAGATTCAGAGCCATTACTTCACCACTGTCGTTCCCATCACGCTGTTCAGCCTTTCTGCTCTTGCCTTCTTTCTACTTTTCTCTTCAAAGTGGACTGACAAGCAAGCACTTAAAATTGGAGCCACTATTCTCAGAATTGCCTAGTCATTATAAATTGTACAAATATTGTGGAGTCCTCATAGCGTGATGCAAGAGGAAATTGAACTTCAGTAGCCTCAGGCCACACTATAATTCCACTGAACTGGTGAAATTTTTTATTTAACATGATTTGCTGTCAGTATAAATATGCAGCAATAGGAGGACTTTGTTTCAATATATTATCCTCAAAATGAACTACAAAATGATACCGATATTTCACATCATAAGAAGAAAATCAGCATATACCAGAATAGGACAAAACAAAAACAGATTGTCAGCTTGTGTGCACCAACTCAGAATAATGATGATGCATCAAATCAGCCAACAATTACAGATTCGGATTATTTCGGATTAATTATACTTCACATGCGTTTTCAATGCTTAAGCTACCTGAACTGTACTTATCAATATTGCACAATTGCAGCCATCTTATTGTCCCACTAAAGTAATTACAGGGTAAGCAATGCAATCAGCCAGTGCTGTTCTAATGATAATGCTAAAATAACAGGTTCCAAATGCAGGTTATCAACATGTAATTACATCCATTATGCTGTCAAAACAATGAAGAAGAAGCATGTAGGCAAATGTATCCCAGATGTATTCTTTTTTTTATTTGTGGGGTGGGGGGTACTTTATTACAGCACACAAAACACAGAAGAAACCCCAGAATGAGAGACTGCACTCACACAGCAGTTTGCCCTTTTAAGACGCCTTCATGATCACATCCCTATGGAGGCCAAGCTGTATTGATATAAGAATGAATATTTATGTAATAAGTTATTTTATTTACCTTTTTTCCCCATTTTTTCCTTGATTATTCTTTTTTTAATGAAAAGTTTCTGTATGCTCTGTAGCTCCAGTATTACTATTGTAGCCTATATCATTTCTTAAAATGCAAAGTAAAAAGATGAAGAAGATTTAAAGTAAAGGTTTTGGGCGCAGAGCAACACACCTCACATGGCTCAGAGAGAGCGTGTTGTACTCCGAGCAGAGAGTGGTGAAACAAGTTCCTCTTTACACACAAACACTAGTTCCTCTTTGCACACATACAAAACATGTCTGAGATGAGTTTTGGCGTGAGGCTTCTACATCATGGTGTGAGGTTCTTTTTTCAGCTAACACCCTTTCACCAAATGTCAACTGGCAAATAAGCCCAGCCCACCCCCGAAGAAGACCCTGATTAGGCTAACTGTTCTCTTTATAAAGGGCAGGAGGCGAGAAGATGCTAAATGAAAGCAAATAAAGAATTATAGACCTTTAAATGGTTGCAGCGTTAAACAATACTAATCATTTAAAATCCTGCAAGCACACGGATGCAGACGAAGACACACACAACCACTACCTGCATGACAGCTGTCTTATTTATGGTTTGCTTTTTACGCAACAGCACAGACTTTGAATGTTTGAAATGTTATCATCCAGTGATCACAATATGAATGGAGGCAAAGTAGAGGATATACACAAAAACATATCATCTGCAGCACAAACGATCCTGATCTCTGACAAGATAAAGACACAAGGTGACCAATGAGCCTCTGGTGAGTGGACAGCATTCCTTCATTGGCTTTTGAACTTTCTCTGCTGCAGGCTTTTTCTGCTACTCCAAGAGTACTATTGTTCCGGTGTGGTCAACAACAATGACCTGGGTGTGTGTAGCTTGTCTGCAGCTCCACGCTCCTCTGATTCTTGTTTTCGCCATCTGAACAGGCCTGAACGACACACCCCACATCACTAATGCTCTCCCACACAGACCTGTGTGAGAAAACCAAGACATCCACAACGCTCGACTGCCAAACGACAATTCAATCCAAATAGAAACTGTTGCCTATATCATGCATGACTGTTAGCCCACACATTACTGTTTGCGAGAGCTGTGATAGAGGCAGGCATTGTTTTTTTTTTCTTAAAAAGGTGGTTGTTTGAGAATTTGTTAAATCTATATTTCTACTCTGCCCCCCATGCACAGTGCAATTAATACGCATTTTCAGCGCCTCAAGCATTGCCCGAGGCTTTAATTCAACTTCTTGGCAAGTAATGACCCAATTACCTCTACTCAACATGTTCACATAGGACAGCCAGTCACTGAGTTCAACCCCACAGGTGTCCAGAGTGCAAGCCCAGAAACATCAAAAGACATCTTTTATGATCTTTTTTATGGTCTACTTGCTTTGCCTATTCTCTTTACCAGAGATGTCTTTCTCAATGCTAAACGAAGCATCTTCTAACAATCTGTTACAAGTCCAGCTAGATAAAAAAAAAAATCTTTGGATTTTGGTTTCACACAATTAGAGATGGTTGTGTTGTTGTTATCACATGCCATATCTCTTGATTCTGTACTTTTAAAATGGGTAAAATATTGAGTTAGTTTTAGAACACATAACTCAGTACGTATATTGTAGGAACATAATACAAGAAATGTGGTAAAGAGAGGGAAGCAAAAGTACAGGTTACATGACTAATTACATGTTTCAGGGGCAGGCAAACATTTTCCCATGAAGAGCCATGAGAACTAATTGTGTGTACTATGGTTGGTTTTAAACAGATTGTTTGCAAAACTGCCTTCAACATTTTTACAGTATAATTATGTTGTATTAAAGTGGCATACTCAAAATATAATGCAAGTATTTTGTATTAAATGTACAACATGTCGGCCATATACACATGTACAACATATATAAATTGTATATTTTCTGCACTGTGGGTTTTGTTCATATTGGATAATATATGTTTTTTATTTGAATCCAGCACTGAACCAGGTGCAATCACCAATTAGTTCCTGCTCATCTTGGCTGACATTGTACTAATAGGTGTACTAATGAGTTTGGCTGGAATGAAAACCTGCACACTCATGGCCTTCCTTGGCATATGGCTGCTCATCCTTGCTCCAGACAGTAATGAATAGCCACTTTAACAGACCAACTGTGCTAACCATCAGAAAAACAATGCACATACGATTGTTTACAGCATCTAATTTGTGTCCAAGACCCAGGCCATGCTGTTCATCTTGCATCTGCACCTCCGGCCTATCTGCACAGTTTGAGGGGACTACCCTCCCCCCTGCTGCGTCCACTCCTTGTCCAGTGTTCCTGGAAGACCGCAGAGGAGTAATCAATGAGTCATGTGTCCTGATTACAACCAACTCCCTATGGGGCATCTTCAAAGGGCTCCAGAGGAGATGGAGAGAGGGAGCATTGCCCTCCATGGGGTAATTACAAGTTGGGGCTCCATGGTTTCTACTCCTTTTTTTGTGGAGGGTCAGGCTTAAAGACAGACCAGTTAACAATTCAGACCGTCCTGTTAGCGCAGTGGGTGGCACTTCCAACCAATGAGCACCGACTGGTAGTGCATGCCATCCCAAATTATACAAATCCACCCTCATACTCACACAAAAACACATGCTGTAGCACACTGTTTAAGGTGACCTTAACAGATGATGAGAACACTGACAAAGACAAAAGATACTCAAGAGAAAAGACAGGGAGACATTTTCAAGCTTGGTGCAGCTGAGTACATGCCTGTCTGTCTGTCCCAGGAAAACAAGCCAAGCGTTTATGAGTAAAAAGGGCCATAAAACTAGACAAACACAATTAAGCACCAGCCGTCTGGATGCCTTTAGGCCTCCTGTTTTTCTCCACTACTTCCACCTTTGGCTTGTCAAACAATATTCACATGTTTTCTCTTCTTTATGGAGTATTTTACATGAAAATCAAGTACAAAACCACATGATTGTTTATGTTGTCTTGTTACAGTAAAACACATTGTTACAGTTCTGAAAAAAAGCCAGCAGTACCAGTTCTCCAAACAGCAGACTTCATAATATTATGTATGTTAATAGAATATTGTTTTCTTCCAGTTTCATAGGAAGACTGTCACCACTGCAACTGAAAAGGCCACAGAGTTGTAATTACTATGATTACAGTTTGATAACTAAATCCAGTGTTATGCATCTGTTGTCTATTTGGATGTGATCCCTCATCATCATTATGACTTTGAAAAATGGTTAATTAGTGCTTAAAGTGATGACTACATGGAAAGTTTACCAGGAGGAGGGGTAGCATGGAGACAGTATGGCTAATGGTGTCTTTGGGTTAAGTCTCCAGTAAACCCTGTCTGCATGGTAGCAAAGAGAGAGAGGCCTGATCAGAGACAAAACAGTCATTAGCTTCCTGTAATGAAGGAGAATAATACAGCAACTGTGTGTGTGTGTGTGTGTGTGTGTGTATTTGTTTGCATGTAACCTGTGTGTTATGCGTGTCAATCAGGGGATTCCCATGAAGGTATTGTTGTTCTTCCTAATGAAAATCCCCCTTACAATTTTAAAGAAACGAGCCACACTTAATGTTTGAACTGCTTGCATATTGTTCATATTGTTGGCAATAGAATAAGTTATTATGCCGTGCTGGCTCATGTGCAATGTGTCATGTTATCATTTTTTTTTTCCCTTTCATTATCTTTAGCTATGATGGTAATACTCTATATAACAGATTATTTTAAATGTTTCAACTTCACTCAAATAGAAGATTAAACTATTTGCAACCAGCCATTTACATGTGGTATGACTACATGCTTGAAATATAGTCTGCAATCTCACACAAGCAAGAATAATTCATTATCAGCTACTGCCCTCTTGTGGACATTGTCATGTAGGTTGAGAATCAGCTTTCCTACCTGCTAGTTTATAGGCCATAAACCATAGAAAAGTCTACTATACATATTAATAAGCCTGTGTGTGAAGTTTCCAGTGTGAAAGATGTGGTGATAATATGAGAAACTCAGTAAAAAGCTTTGTGCTGCATTATTTAAATAATTAATGATCAATGTTTAATCAGTATATATATCACAGTATATATAATTATAAACAATAAAGTAATTAATGATTAAAGTATAATCATATGTATAATGATGTATAAAATTTAACTGTATGATTCATATGTATAACCAAGTTAAAACGAACAGAAATGACCAGTACGAATGTAACTGTCGGGAAAGATGACTAAGCACATTCGGCAATACCAAGTCAAGCTGGTCTATGAGTGATAAGAAAATGGGTGATGTCATAATACATGAGAGAGGGAGAGAGAGCGGGTAGTAGAGACAAGCAAATGATTGGCTTTGACGGAGATCAGAGACCCTTGAAAGAGTCATGAACTGCCTGAAGGACAACACCCAGCAGGACGGGATCTCTAGCCTACCCAGTCAGCCAAAATCAGATCTGACGGTTGAACCAGTACAAAGATGCAAACATCGCCAAGTGGAAAGCTGGTCTGAAGCAAGGGAAAACTCTGAGCCAAATATGGTATGAGGTAAAGAAGAAAATGCTCATGGAAAAATATGTAAAGACCCTAAA
Organism: Bovichtus variegatus; assembly: GCA_943593645.1. Taxonomy (NCBI): domain Eukaryota; kingdom Metazoa; phylum Chordata; class Actinopteri; order Perciformes; family Bovichtidae; genus Bovichtus; species Bovichtus variegatus. The sequence goes on from CALSCE010009347.1 coordinate 17,701,757, forward strand.
AAAAACAGAGGAGGAATGTCCTTTGTTAGGATGGCGGCAAAAGGAGTGTCAGTAAATGAGATAAACCAAGCAGTAGTCAGATACTCTCAACCTCTACCCAAAGTGGCCCCACAACTGCAGTACAACAAACCTAGTAGAAGAATGCCACCATATCAAAGCAGACTACCAGTTTATTAAAACAGGCCACCACCTAACCAAGCAGGAACTCCACCGCAATGACTAGCACCCGGACCAGCCGCAGCACCAAGATTAAGGACACAAGGAGAAACAACACACTAGGAGTGGTACAAATCAGTGGACATCCCAACAGTAACCGAACAAAAGCTGCAAGAAAGTGATTTCTCCCCAGCTGAGAGAGAAATGTTGACACATCATCTCCAAGGCACAGGTAGCTCGATTTAAGAATGATTGCGGGGACCTGGGAATCAAATACATGCACAGGGAATCAAATACATGCACACCATTGAAGGAGGGGTACATCCCCCGGTTCGGTAGTATCCGCTGAACCCTGGAGCTTTACAGGGGATGTATGGGATCGTAAGAGAGCTAAGTGCTCTGGGAATCAACAAAGAAGAATGGAGGAGGTCAGCTTTGAAGACGATGATGCTGTGATGCAAGTGAGGAATGATAAAGGGGTTATAGTAACTCTGTGGAGAAATACCCGCAATAAGAGAAAGAACTAGCCGTGCTGGCTAGGTACTGGAGCAGATTAAAGGACTTCGCACAGGGCCAGAAAATCAAAGTTATCACCCAAAGCCAGGTACACAAGTTAGAGGAGGCGATTCAAGAGGCATGGCCATTTAAACCAGAGCAAGGGCAAGTAGCAACACCTCAACTGGTGGCCACCCAAATCCCTTTGGTACTGAAAGTATACGGAGATCCAAGGGATCCTGGATATACAGTACGTCAGGACGCCATGAGAGTCCAAGTACTAGTACATGGATGGGAAGGTCCCTAGCAGGTCACCACCTGGGGAGAGCTAATTATCAACAATCAAGTAATCAAAACCCTGATCTCCCACTGGAAGGAGGGAAGTAGGGGCCTGAAAAACCAACTTGCACTACTACACCACTGGTCTCGACGCCTGGGGAAACCAAGGAGCAAAGGCCAGAGCAAAAAGAGCTACATACTGTACATCGTAACCCCAGAACTGTGCCAAAGGGCGGCCGTGGCCAGTAGGCGGGACTAAACTGTAAAAGTAGAAGTAACAATACTTGTGGTGCTGGTTCCATTCAGAGGAATATACTCCGTAGGAGCAAACGTGGAAGTAGTAAGGAGTCAGTATAAAAGTTAAGAGACCAGAACCCAGACCAGAGTATCCACCATTGCATTCAAGTGCTGGGTCCAGTGCTCACTCTCTAAGAACTAGAAGTTGAAAGGGAAGCCAAAGAAGCAAGGAGATTAAGGCAAATATATATCAGGTATATTCATCAAAAAAAGGAGCTGCCTGTTGTCCCAAGATGTCGGGGAAACAAAAACTGACAAAGAAGCGTCAGACACAAAACTGGGTCCAAATTGACGCCGGAATAGACGGAACATCACTCCTGATCCTCATCAACAATGTAATATTCCTAGACTGCCCAAGACAAGATTTAAGCATTTTCCAACCTGGATCAGGTGGATATTTTTGCACCAATTGGGAAAGCTAGGAGAGAATAGGCCCTGCTGGCCCAAATCCAGGGGGACCACAAAAACTAACTAATCGAAGGAGACAGGCTGGGGGCATACAGGTCCTTTGACACAAAGATATGGGGTAGACAACCATATCTTGTGAGCTCCTTGCGAGCTGCCTGAAGGACAACACCCAGCAGGATGGGAGGACCACAAGGCCAGCAGACCTCTCTCTCGCTCCAAACCTGACAAGTAGATTAGACCAACTACAGCAGTTATATTTTGATCCTTATTTTATATTTATTTAGATAGATTTGTGTTGTATAATCAATTTGAGCTTGCCTAAACTTGAATAAAAATGAATCCTTTGGATTCAAAGTATAGTTGTGGACATTGAGACTTAATGTCTTTTGACGGTAGTAAAACATAAGGTATTGGGGTATTTAATATCTTAAAAGTTCTGACAGATTTCTCTGGCCAATAAATTAAACAAACCCTTGGGGCTTTAATCCTAGTCACTAAAGAAAACCTAGTCATTACCAAGTGCAGAGATCAAAGAAGAGAGCTATATTATTATCTGACTTCAGGGCTATTCAGTCAGCAGTACTATCAGCGTAAGCAGGGTAGGCGCCTGGACGTAGGCAGTTAGAAACTAGGCAAATCTCTTTGCAAACAGCTTAAACTGTCTTGAGGAACCTATTGGACTTATACTCTATAGTCTCCAGGACCGGACTCTTTAATCGGAGAGCTGATCTACACTCACCCTGGTTCTATCAGGGCGTAATCTACGGATCCAACAACATCTAGTGTCTGAGGAATAGGACACTATATATGTTGGTAAGCAATATAAAATATTTAATATTTACTTAATAGTAAGGTGATAAAAGGCTTGAATGCAATCAGCGGATTGACAGAAGCAAGAAATTGAGCTTTACAGTAGAGTATTTATATAGTTACAATAATACCAGAAGTTTGCTTCATTACTTGTTTAAACAATGCAATGCTGTAAACCCCTAAGACCAATACTGGAAAGTCACTTCGTATGTTGTTATACCAGACCTATTAATTATCACTCAATGGAAACTCTCTCCCAGTCGGGTATGACATTTCGGTGTGTCTGACGGCACATGAAGGCAGCATCACGCCCTAATTTTTCCCAACATCCGGGACCTTTGGAGCTAACCAGTGTGTGTGGAAACTGGGTAAAGAGGGCAGTGGAAAGCGGTGGAAAGGCGGACTGATGACAGCTGTCAGTGTGGACAAAAACACTAATAATCTCTGAAGAGAAGCCGAATGGCTTTTCCCTAAACCTCCAGGAGAAAAGGGACAGCTCCTTGGCAGTATCGCGGGTTATTTAAAGGAGTCGCGAAGGTAACGTTATATTTTCGGGATAGGAAATGTGACGGGAGGATCAGTGCCAGTTTGCCCTGTCTGCCTCTCAGGAGAGTCGAGGTTAGCCCCACTGGCTATCCAAGCTAACTACCCAGCTAAAGTGGTCAGCTAGCCTAGCCTTGGCTCCCAGAGATTGTAGTCGGTGCTGGGGGTCATTGCTGTGGAAAGGACGTGTGTGGATGGGTCTCGTTTTTGTAAAGCGCTAGCTTAAGCGGAAGCGGAGGAAGAACCTAACAGGGTAGCTAACTTTTTTATGAGAATTTCGGGAGGATGAAATGCTAGTTAGCACTCCTAGTTAGCATACCATTGAGTTGGCTAATTCTCGTCAACGTTAACGTTAGTAAAATTAGCTAACGTTAGCTAACGCTAACAGGGCAGTAACGTTACATTTGTATAACTTAAGCTTTAACCTAGCTAAGGTTAGTTAGGTACTTTGCCTTTTCCCTGATGGACATGGGACTGTAATGTTTGCTTTGTTAGTGGTTGGAAAACAGTCCGAGTAAACGTCAATTTCAGTAAGTTACCTGAAGTTGTTGATTAACGTAAACTAATAGTAACTCATCATCATGTTGTCAATTGACAAAGGATTATTGGTGTTCATTGATTTGTTAGCCAGTGTTTCTGAGGTTGTCTGACTGGTAATTTTGAGTTATTGATCCACGGGGTTCAGATCATCAAACGTCTTCAAGGAGTGCTCATGCCTCGCTTGGGTCCTCTGACTCAGCCGGGTCCTAAACTAGGCGTTTTCCCCCTGCCTTTACAAGACGGCAACACTGCTCTTTTGTCTATGTAATTTGTAAACTTTGATATTGTCTGGATGTGTATCAAATGCATAGCATCATGTTGATGATGCGGAATAATATAACACCAGCCTTATCAGTGAACAATCATGGTTTCAGATCATTTAATAATTTATAGCTTAATATTCTTATTCCCACTGTACACTTCATTAGCTGTTGTTTATTGGAATGTTATGTTTGCTGATTTATAAGGCTGCATAGCTCCTGCATGTCATATTAAGGCTGGTTCATGTCAGCCACAACTGATCCAAAGCTATTGTAAGTGCCATACATAAGTGTTTATGCATGAATGGAAGTTGGAGATGGGGAGTGTATGGGTTGTTACTGAGATTAGAGTGCATACATAATGAAAGTTGAAACTGGAGAATGCACGTGTCATATTATTCTAACTCTTGGCTTTGTTTTAAGACTATTTAAATATGTTTCTTTTGTCTCTGATTTTTTTCCCTGTAGGTATATACATACAGTTCTGTGTACCTTCTGGCCTTACCCATCACCGGTGGAGCTACAGTTGCAGGGGCAACATGGGGACACAAGGCTCTGGTAGAAAGCGTGCCCCTGTGAAAGATCGGTTCTCAGCAGAGGATGAGGCCTTGAGTAGCATAGCCCGGGAGGTAAGTTTAAACTCCATCACATGTCTTTCCATTTAGGAGCAAAGTGGAATGGAGCTGGGCCATATTCTCCCTACCTTGCTACATTCATGCATTGTTTATTCAATGCTAATATAATTTTACCCAACTCAAATTTTCTTGTTTATCCTTATCCAGATAATGGGTTTAAGCAAAGGTAGAATTATTATTTAACTTTTTTTGTGCATCATCATCATCATCATCATCATCATCATCATCATATTTTAAAATGAAGGAAACATGACTACACTTTTTTAAGCTAAAACTCATATGGAATGTATTGCCAAAGCTTGAAAATATTAATGTTTGTGTAGGCTATTTTCAGTTGCATCTATAGTTTATGTTGTATCATTATCATTACATTAACCAAAACATGTTTTGATTCACCAAGTGTTATGCTCTTCAATTGTGTTTCTTGACACACAATTGAAGAGAAATAGAAGTCATTTCTAGAAAACGAAAGTGAAACTCAAATGAAAAAAATTGGAAAACAATCAATTATGGGCAGCCCTATTGCAGACTTTTGATTTTTTTTTTTAGTGTTCTTTGTAAAAACAAACTATTTATTGCAACAGGGATATATTGAGACTACTTAAAAAATAAGCAGAAATATGTTAAATTGATTTTGAGCAGTTCTGATGATAATTAGGTTAACTTTGAATAGCTCTGCAGTTTAATAGTATTTGTCTGAAAAGACTTGTTGCTTTGTCAACAGCTCTGGATACATTTCTTGAATTTTGGGAGCAAATTCAGATTTGAATGCAGAGCACAACCTAGTATGTTTTGTCATTTTTTTAGGGTTGCTTATTCATTTCTCCATTCAACACCCAGGTGTTTAGTCAAACTGAGACCGTAACGGGTATTTATTGCACAAAAAATTATGTTGATTTGAAATGTGGTGGTCAAAGTTGTTTTCAGTAAATAGGCCTCTGAAGAATGCTTAAATGTGGATGTTCAGGTCCTGCTGGTTAATGTGTTTCAGCCCAAGTGAGTGGAGACAGCTGTACTTGTAGTGTTTTCGTTTGGGGGGAAAACACGGGCAGAGAAGTGAAGCTGCCTAGCCTGTAATGACATGCCCTGGGATTATTCCATTTTGTTCCACAGCAGGGCTGCCTGCCATTCCTTAGCCTTTTTTCAGAGTGAGGTGGCTAAGAACATGAAATGCAAAGATTAGTTTACAGAGTTAAACAGTCTTTTATGTTTGGTAGGCATAGGTGAAACAGCCACATTGTCTGCAGATATTCCATGAAGATTTCTGGTTTTACAGGTAAAAACGTAACACTGGATAATTTTCATAAATATTTGCCATGGCCCATTTTAGGAATGCTTCATTCGTACTGTGCCTCATTCTTGGGCACTAAGCACAAGGCTCCATTTGCTCTCTTTATAGTCATGCAGGCCGATCATAGAAACATGAGTCATCTGACCCTCCCAGTCGGGTCCTAAATTTGAATCTCTTTGTGGAGCAAAGAAGAGATTAGATCAACTGTGCAGGGAGTTCAATGGGTCAGTGTCTAACCTGTTGTCCATCAACACCCTCCCAAACAAATCTTCAAATCACTGCAGCTTCTGCCTCGTGTTGTCTGTGTCTGTTGAAGAAAGGTTAAAGCCTGCCTGCCTGCCTGTGCTTGGCACGGATCACTGCTGAGAATGACTGTGAATTTGAGCCCGCACCGTCACCAGGCCACTTTTGAGGCCTCTTACGTTACTGGGCAGTCAATCCTCTTGAATAGCAGCAGCTTGCTTAGAAATCCGACAGTGGTCAAATGTTAGAATTAGATGATCATCTCTACCTGTTGTCCCACAGATTAGGATCTAAGGGAGCCAAAGGTACTTGAAAAGGCAATCATTGACTTTCTTCAGTGTACAGAGGGTGTGTGTTTCTGTGGAAGCTATATGTCATAGTTCATATGATTTCTTTTGTCATATCAACAAGTCATTATTGCAATGGAAAGTGTCACACTTTCTTTTTCCGTATACAGTCAGGAGACTGTTGCAGAGAACAAAGCACATGTTACAGTGTCTGTCAACAACTGATGGACAAGGACTGTCAGTTTCATCCGACACCATCCCTTGATAACGCAAGCTTTCTAACGGTAGTTGTATTTTATTGTACATTTGAAATGTCATGTTTTTGTGGTATTAGAAGCAAGCAATCATTTTGAAGGACTAGTCTAATGTCTTTTTAATTTTTCAAGAGGGACCCAAAGGTTAGTCATTTACATAACCTGGAGCAGTTTAGTGCACCTAGAGGGACTTTACAGACTTATTTGTAAAGCTGACTGTATTTAAACAAAAGCAATGCCATTTTTTAGGTTTTTATACTTTGTTTTTACTCACTTTAATGCTGTTGTGGCTTTTTGATGATTATAATGACATGAATTGTTGAGTTGACCTGGCAATAGGCAGTGTACTTGTTGTTTAAATTGCCATGGATTATTGTTAGATAAAGTTCCCCATTAATAAACTGTAGATGCCCTACCCAACTTACTTGTTGTTATTTTATTTTATTTCATTATTTATTGGACACTGCACGTTATTTCAATATTAGAGTATTGTGTTGATTATTTTTCATCATGGATTAATCTGTTGATTCCTTATACCCAGATGTCTTACTTTTTTCTGAATCAACAGTCCAAATCCCCCAAATAGTCCTTTTTAATATAATTTATAGTTATTATAAAAAGTGAAAAATCCCTGCGTTTCATTGGAGCTACCCTAACTAGTATTAGTACTAGTAGTAACGACTATTAGCTGTTATTTATCATGCTCTCAGTGTTGGGAGAGCTCCAGGTGATCTCATGGTGGATTGCTGAACTCTTATTGCCCAGAGTGCTGGAGGTGTGTGTGATGGTGAACTTCTGCTGCTCAGGTTACCCTCCCAGCCCCATGATATGGCTGAGGCCGGATGGGCCAGGCTATAGATAGGACAGAGACAGAGAGCTCAGCTGCGCTGCTGTGCAGAGCAGGTCATACTGTCAGACAGCTCAACAGGTGCAGAGCACAGGGCCAGCCGTCTCTCTTGGCTTTCTCCTTTGCTCTCTCTTCTTCTACACTCACAGATATACTTCCCTTTTCACCATCTACATTATGAAACTCAGTACGATTCCAAAATCACACAGAGCGGCCACAGGAAATGGTTACAAAAATGTCCCACATTGCATATACGTTTGCAAAACGGCATTTAACTGCAAGTGTTGTGGGTTTTGGTTTGGTTTTCGGCAATTTTGGAAAACAAATCCTATGCAGTTAACTTATTCACACACAAATGGAATCACAAATTATTCGATTATGTTCCTTTGTTCACATATACTAGTGATGATGAATTTAAAATGCAAATTGTTATGTAAAGGGCATTGCTGTATCTCACTCATCACCCCAACTTTGCTCAGAATATCATTCGGGGTCATGGTTTTCACTTTTTGCCTATCCTAGGAAGTTAAGTTAAGGTGTCTTTATCATGTTAAAACAAGCTAAATATTATACTTAACTAAAACTATTGTCTGTCCCCACTGGATATAGTTCACCTTCTCCTACTATTGTGTGACAGGTGTCTTTTTCTGTTTTCGAAATGTTTTTGGCCATAACTAGGTTTAAAAACTTCCTTTTACACAACACTAAGTCAACAGGCAAAAAGAAGAATTTGATTGGTTGTTTATTATTATAAAACAGTGTCTGTTCTCTCCAGGATAGTATTGAAACAGAAATAGTCTATACCCACAGGCCTTCTACTCTGGCAGTCCAGATAAGAAATAGCTGGAATGCTGACAGTGTTTGTCTGCAGTGAGATACTGTACACACCACATGCTGTATTTATGGACTGTCTTTTAGTAAGAGCTAAAGGGCTATGCTCCAGGAGCAAGTGTGCCATTCTTTGTTGGTGGGATGTTCAGATTATGTATGGAATGTAATTGGTATTGTGGACGTAATGGAAGGATTGTTTAGTCACCTGTGTGACTGCTTAGGGCTGTGTAGGAGCTCGCCTAAATTAGCCCCCTCTGCCGAGGTACTCGGTAAAATTAGTTCCTGTTCATATTCCAACTCAGTTGGGGACCCAGCAGAGGAGAGTTTATTGGGTTCAGTTTGGCTTTGACTTGGACTTGTTTGTGCTTCATAAGGTTCAGCTACTGTAGTTGTGAAATAGCCTCCATGTTTACCGACTGAGCAGAACCACAGTATTGTGACTCCCTTTGTTTTCTCTTGATCCTGTACTGTCAGTTTGTTTGTGCACTTTTGGCATCCCTCCAGGTGTTTTAAATCAGCCCTCCTGAAACTGATGGTTAGCACATGTTGTTGGTGATGAGGCATCCTAAGCACTCTGGACAGGACTACAGAGCTGTGACTCACAGACGAAACTGGTCTACAAACGCACACCGTACAGTATGAACTCTGTTGAGAAGTTATGCTGGACAGGGATGTGCTGAGTGAAACAATTTACAGTGGAAAAATAAAACTTGTCGTTGCTCTGTGGTGGATTAACTATACGACTGAGTCACTCTTATTAAATGACCTCAAATATATCTTTGGCTTCTCTGTATTGCAGTTTATTGTTACTTTTCGGCTGAAATATACAGTAATACCTGTACAACTGTGCTTGTATTAGTCGATGTATCGGTGGGGTGAACTGCATTATTCCTTACGTCAGGTTCCCACCAAGTCTCTGTGTATGTCTCTGTTGTTTTGAATATTCACTTGGTTTTAGAAAAGCATTTAAAAGCCAGTATCAACTATTTCAAGTAAATCCATTTTCATCAGTAGAACAGGTATTATAGACTTGACACGTTATACTGATGCTGCACATAACTAAACTAGATTGTATATCTAAGAAAACAAAGACATTCAACAATAAATTAGTCAAACAATAAACAACAGTGTTGTAACTATGCAGCACTACCATAAAGTCAACCTCATCACCAAAAGGTTGGTTAATTAGGTTCCAGCTAGGGAAAGAAGCTGGGCTGTCATAGGGCTAGACAACCACACTTAAGCAGCTGTGAAGAAATGAAAGGAACCCATGTGTGCATATTCCTCTGTCTCTTTTCTCTTACAGGAAACAATTGACTTGAGTACCCAAATGTACTCATGCAAATTCTACTGTTTTTTGATCAAAGCTATTTCCTTCCTTGTGTGTATCCCTTGCACTCGTTGCGGCGTGTCCTCAGAGAAGAGCTCCTTTTACTGATTTCCTTTCATGGCTAACAAGTGTGTTCATGTTGTGTCTCACAGGCGGAGGCGAGGCTTGCAGCGAAGAGGGCGGCTCGGGCAGAGGCCAGGGATATTCGAATGAGGGAACTTGAACGGCAGCAAAAAGAGGTATATTACACAAAAGGGACCTGATTGGCTAAAATGCACTGTGACCATTATTCAACACATCAAGCAAGTTAGTGTAATGCTCCATAACTGCTGCTCTCAGCACAGATCAACTGCAGATTGAACATGGAAATTGGCTTGGTTTCATCCTCCTATTTATCTTTTTATTTGTTGAGCTTCTCAACTGCCTCCATAGTCACTGGTGCAGAGGAGCTGTTTGGCTTCATGCCTTGAAAGACATTTTTAGATAAATCTCAGCGTTCATATACCCACAGGAAGAAAAATGAAAGTGCTGCATGTCCACAGATGAAAATAAACAACACAAAACAGACAAAATCTCTATTCCTGAAGTGAATGTCACCTAGTTTTTAACATTTCAGCTGTTTATTAAGTGAAGTATGATGTTTTTCCTGGCACTTCCTTCCTCTGTCCAGCGTTCTTACCACTCATCATCCAGCAGTAGCAACAGAAAATGGGGTCAGATCCACCAGTGGATGGTAGGCGAGCTAGCAAGAGTGTTGCAGCCTGTCACTCCACTAACACAGCCTGTTGTGTGGGATTGAGTCCCAGTCGAGCCTGACCATATAGCTACACTTGACTTCCATACTACACTGTAACTCACTGTGGAAATATGCCTCAGCAGTGTATTTGCTTTGGAGACACAGTAATCTGTGGCTGTGTGTGTATTCGTAGAGCCAGCATTGGCCTTTGACTTTATTTAGGGTGGGTGAGTCTGCATGCAAGAAGGTGGTTTGGACGTTTAGTGTTACTCTTCCAACTCCCTGCTACTTCAGAAAGGGTGGATGCTTTTGATTGTTAATGAACAACGTTTGCATGGAATTAATCTGCGTGTTTGTGTATCAACACCATAAGGAGAAGCAGAGATTCTCATTGTGTGCCATTATGTTGCCTTTTTAAAAGAACAGATGAGACAAAAATGTGCAATATATTAGCTGTTCTTGTTTATCATTAATCTCGCTGCCGTGTCTTAAGAGGATAACATTTGCAAATGTTTATGACATCCATTCGGTTGTAAACATAATGACGGAAGTTGTTTTGCATGGTTTGGGCTTTTGCATAGCAACTGTTGAGCGTTGCAGTGACCTTACTCACCCCTGTCGTTGAGCCTCTCTACTTTCACTCTATAATCTCTCCCAACTTTTCCTTCCTTACTTTAGGCTGACTCAGACAAAGCCAGAGGCTCTAGTAGTAGTATATCCAGCAGCCGCCATCACCGGGTCTGTATCGCTCCCACACACACACTTCCTCTATGTCTGCCTGTATTTCCTTTCTTCTTTCTCCTTTTTAATCTTGCAGTTAATCTCTCATCACCCATGTTCTTCTGTCTGCTTTTCTGCTGTGACTCCATGTTTCCACATCAACAGGGGCTGGATGATGATGTCATGTCAGTCCGCAGCTACAGGGTGCGTAATACAAAATAAATCCCCGCCAGTTTTATTAAGACTGCGCTCTCACAGGGGCACACAGATGTGTGGGAGCCATTGTTCTTGTTAGGAAAGCACTTGTTAAAGTAAAGCATTTGGGTGAAATACTTTTATTTGGTAGTTTTCATTTGCGTCAGAGCATAAAATAGTTGTGGAAGTGAGGATTTCTCCTAATGTTTGCTTTTGTTTGATTTTTATTTGAAGTCCACTTCATCATCAGTACGGGATTTGGGGTCCAAGAGTCGATCCAGTTCCCGTAGAAAAGATGCGTTGGTGCGTTGTGTGTGCATGTGTGTGAGAGCATAATGTGTGTATTTGTGTGGAGTTTGGCAACTGATTAAATACCTGGATTCTCAGCATGTATTTCAGGTCTGGCTAACTTTATGGTGCTAAGCAGAATTGACTTAGATTCCAAAGGATGTGCTAAGAAGCAACAAACTGTGTTCGTATTTCACATTTTCCATGTGTTTCAACTTTCCTTCAGTCTGTCTCATCTACTTCTGCCCCAGTTATACCCTGGTCCCTTTTCATATCAAAGACTACCATATGACAGATTATGTTATACCTGGAAGAAGACATAACTTTGAGACACTTTTCGAGACATCTGTTTTACTTCTTTTTTTTCTTTCCAACATTGAATTTCTCCCTGTATCTTTCTTGAATGTGTTTCAGTGCAATTCGGATGGTATGACACTAAAGTTTGATTTGAAATGTTCAGCTTTTAAAGTGGAAATTTGTACCTTGACAAGATATTTAGTTGTTATCACCTAGAATCTGTCAAACTATACCAAAACAGAAACTCAAAGCTGTTTCCAACAGGATTACTTATGGAATGTCTGTATCTGTACCTGTTGATACAAGAAACTTGGTGAGGCTGTGTTTTCAAAATCCTATTAAGAACATCACACAACCATCATAATGAGCGGAGTGCGACTGACAAATGTACCTTCACTGTGGCCTTGGCCTTAGTGTAGAAAAATAAATAGTTTGCTGGATCCGTTGATGTGTTGGATAACTTGTTGAACAACTAACCTAGTGTTAGTGAGACGCATGTAATGTGCGCTGCCAGCCTCACAGCTTCTCAGATGTTTGATCTCCTTCTGATCATAATTCTTGTGACTTCTGTTCTCTATTCAGTCTGATGGCCTCTCCACTAGCTCTGCCCTCAAGACCTCCCGCTCCACTGTATGTACTAATGTGATGATCATCTGTTTATCACTGCTTCTACGCTCTTTTCTCAAGTCCTTTTTTAATTTAATTTTTGCTTTTCTTTTAAAAAAAAAAAAATAATAATAATAATATTTTTCTCTGTGCTGAACAGAGCTCTGTGTACAATGACCTGCATGGCTATAAAAGAGCCTCATCCAGCTCCTCAAAGAAGGACCTGCTGGTCAGTGTACTCCTTTAGTGTTTGTGTCTCTGTTGCTGCCTCAAGCATGGAGGCAGTGTAGACTAATGATAGTGGCTTGCGGTGGTGATTTACTGTTTATCGACTTTACCCCTGATGAAATGGATTAATTGTTGCCTTGTGAAGCGTCACAGAGATGTTGACCAAGCCGTGTTGAATGTGTCCGAAGTAGATATAAGTTTGACACTTGAGGATGAAATTTGTTATGTCGGTGTTTGTTTGAGATCACATTATCTAACTGCCCTTCCAGACTGGACTTTACCACGATCAAAGGAACTACACCAGCCTAACGAAGACCAAACCCACGCCTCCTCCCTCCACCTATCAGCCTCGGGTTGGTCCCTCTGACAGTGCTGTCCAACTTTCAACCGTTTTATACACAGGCTGATGTGGTTAATGGACACTCAGTGAAACCAGAGCCAGTATATTCCTATCTGCATGGTCTAGTTCATTGGACATTTATATGCCTAACAAACGTGTTATATAACTGCAATACGAGCTATTGTTTGTGTCATAAAAGCATCAAAGCAAAGAGAGAATCATGGTTGTGTAGCTAGTGTAGCTCCCCACTGTAAAACAGTTCTTGTGATCATTTGAATTCATGTAAATGACTTGCTAAAGATGCTGCTCCTCAGCCAGTATTAAAACGGTCGACAGGGATAGTGTCACCTGACCTCACTTCTCCTCTCAACACCTTGTGCCCTAAATGTTACACCGTCAGCAAAATATTCATCCTGTTTCCACTTTCTGCAGCTCTTTAGTCTATGTTAACCTCACATTCCTGCTACAGCTTTCCTCTGTCCTCTCAACTGAAATGTCCCTGCTCCCCTCCTCCCTGACAGGCCACCACTTCCTCATCCTCCTCTACCACTGGCACGGTGCTGCCTCGCAGCTACAGCATGGTCAGTTTCTGTGGCCCGCATCATTATGCATGCCTCTTGTTACCTTCAGTAGTAGACATTCCCCCTCTCTTGTGGCCACATACATCTTGATAGGATGCCCGGGGTGGCTGGGTCCACTTATATTTAGCTCCTGGACACTCTAAGCACTTGGCGGCATCCAGAGATTTGTGCTTCAGTTAGATAAGGCAGAAGTTTGCGTGAAGCTGGAACTTTTATTGTAGAGCATTTTCACAAATTGCCTACTTAATGTTGGAAATACAGTCTTTCTGTTTATTGCATGGCCCAGAAAAAAAGTCAGTCTACTCAATCTACTAGCTAGTGTGTCAAAGACTGATCCCTCTTGTGCTTTGCTGCATTGTCTCCCACGTGTGCCCTCAGGCCTCTATTTGCGACGACGCCGGCCTTTACGGCTCGGGGCAGAGTTCAAGAGCTGTAAGTTTTTCTGAGTGTTTTTAAAACAGCGTTTCAGCATTTTCACCACCACAGCAGCTAACTGCCGTCATGTTGATGTCCTGTCCTGTCCTGTCCTCCTCCCACCCGCAGCCCTCTGAATACAGCTGGTACTCCTCTGGAGCCAGCTCCACCCGCAGCAGCCCTGTGGTGAGCACCTTAAAACCACCACCACCCTGCATGATGTCAGCTAACACCACACACAAGTGCCCCGCTATTAACAAGCGTTTATTCGTCCCCCTCTCAGCTCTAGGCCTCCCTCCTCTTAGGGACATTTGTCGATCACCCATACCAAACTGCCTACAGCTTGATTTAAGGAACAGTATTGTTGATTGACATTAAAGTGTGTGAATTGAGGATTCCTTGTGCAGTGCTGCTCTGCAGGCTAAGATGTTGTAGCGAAGTTGTCTTATCTCACTTGGTTCCAGTTGGTGCATTTGATGGCCAAATTGTCTTAATTGCATGAATTGGCATTACTTTAAGAGTGTTACAGTCTTCAGAGTAATCCAATAATCAGTTTAGTACAGAGAGTGCTACTTGAATTCTCTGGATTGTGTTTTGAGCAAGAAGTGTGTGTGTGTGTCCGTGTGTGTGTGTCCGTGTGTGTGTGTGTGTCCGTGAAATCCTTGAGCATGCAGCCATCCTACATTACTTAGGCTCTTCATCTTGTGCGTGTGTGTTTTTATATGTATGTGTGCGTATTCCTCTCAGTCTTCTTCAGATGATGATACTGTCAGCAGCGTGTCCAAGGAGCGCTTCAACAGAGGCCGCAGGGACAGTGTGGTGAGCTGTAGGGACGGATGCTGTTCTATCACAGTAGTTTATGATCTAATGATCAAAACTGTTACTTTTATTAGATTGTTCTGCTTGAGAGCATCAGCTTAATACCTCATCATATATTACAATCATTCATTTTAACAACTGTGATTTCCTCTGGTTATATGTGTCATTGTTTTCTATCTGTCCCTTTCCTGTCTGATGATTTTTGCTCTTTTGCTCTTATTCTTTATTTCTCTGCCTCTATCTCCATCTTCTTCATTATATGTGTGTGTGTGTGTGTGTGTGTGTGTAAGCAGTCGTCTGACTTCTCAGACATTAGTGAGTCGGCTGCTGATTATTTCAGCCGCACCAACCGAAGAGGCAGTATTGTGTCTGACCTCGATGATTTGAGCATTCCAGATCTGGACGCTGTAAGTGGCAACTGCGGGCTGGAAAGTGCAGTGTGCAACCCCAATGATGCATGATTAAAAATAACATTTGGTTTTCCAAACTCATCCCACAGTGTGTTTTTTATTGACTATAAATGTGCGAAGTGGTATAAGATCAGCTGAAGTGGTTGTGGCTGCAGTGCTGCAGCAGCATGGATTTGGAACATCTTCTTTACTGGAGTGTGATTCACGCAGTGTTTCATTTGCTCGTTTGGTTGTCAACTCTTCATGATCTGTGAACATGCAGCACTTATTCCAACCTCCATATTAGCTCCTGGGCTAACTCCCTGATTTACAGATGAGGAAACAGCTCCAAGCATGACAGCACGGGATGCGTGTTCTCAAAATAGTATTTTTCTGTTTTTGTAATATTTCTTCTCTTTCTTTCAGCTGGATGAAAAATGTGACAAGCAGTATTCAGATTTTAGTCGGGTGAGTGCTCCATTATTTATGCATCTTACTTTATTCATTCAAATTCCTGACCGATCCCAAAATAGTCAATGCAGCAGTGAACTATTCACACGGAACTATAAATTGATTGTTATGCCAGATTAGGAAACTACCATGTAAACGCAACACAAAAACATTATCTGTTTTTTTTATACACACAGCCTATGGAGACTGTAAACTAGTTTGTCAAGTTTATAAAAATAAACCTGAGCACATGACTATGACAATACCTCCCTCTGGAGGATTTAAATTAGGCATGACCACTTAAAGGGATAGTTTGGATGTTTTGAAGTGGAGTTGTATGAGGTACTTATCTGTATTACCTACAGCACGACCAGATTTTAGTCACCTAAAAAAATCAATATCAGTTTACGTGTACGCTATATTTAGAGTATTTTCAAAACTTTACCTTGCTGTCACACATCCCTTTCCGACTGGGAACTGATCAAGGCTCTCATCAAAGCCACAAGACTGCATTGACAAAAGCAGTCATTTTACCCCGCAGGTCACGTGGCTAGCTGTTTGTACGGCTGACTTGTTAGAGTTGTTGTGTGACTTTGGTGTTCAGATTCATCAGACTCATGTACCACATGCAACCTCACTTCAAACGATCCGCACTATCACTTTAAGAGCCCTGCGGTATCAGTTGATGGTGTTGAATAACATGTCGGAGTTGTGAATGTGCTGCATTGTGCTGTCCTGCTTCTTTTTTTTTTTTTTTCTTTTTTTTTATGTGTTATTTTTGACTGGAGTCTTGTGGTTCTTTGTGTCCTCAGCCATCTTCCCGCTGTGCCACCCCAGGCCTCTCAGCAGCCACGTTGGCATCGCTGGGCGGCACTTCTTCGCGGCGGGGCAGCGCAGACACGGGTAGCATCTATGACCCCGACACCAGTCTGAGTGAACTTAGGGTAAGGTGTACATTACACACACTGTCACCCTTCTAAACATGCGACTGAATAAACTGATGAAAAATGCTAGCATATGAATTAAATTGTACTTGTTTAAGCTCCAGATGTTCATGCTTACATTATCATAAAGCTTAAATGCTAATCCACACGTTCTGTCTCATATGTGTACATCTGTTCCTTCTGCATATGAACCTCCCACAGCATTTCCTCTGTTGTGCCCTCCCTGCTGTTCTCAGTGTCTGCTTTATCTGTTTTCTTTATGGATGTGACATGTGTCCTGTGATGTTCCTTATGTCTGGGTGTGCTGGTCATGTGTATGCCAGCTGGATTGTTTTTGAGATGGCAGCACGGGTGCTTTGTTATCTCTCCCTGATACCCCCAACCCTCTCTGATACCCCAGTTCACCCCAACCATTCCTTCCATCTGCTCTACAGGATATCTATGAACTTAAGGACCAGATTCAGGATGTAGAAGGGCGGTACATGCAAGGGCTTAAAGAGCTGAAGGTAGAGGGGCTTGAGCTCGCAGCATGCCTTCTCTTGTTCTCTGGGAGCAGTATGGCGTCACTAACCCCACCTGCCAATCCCATTCATACACCTCTGTACCCCCCCCCACCCCCCCTGTAGCTGCTAACACCACAGCCGTGTCTTTGCGTGCTCCCAGTGTGAATTGCGTAATGATCCTTCTTTTGCATGATCTTCCCTCCACTTCCTGTTTTTGTTCCAACTCTCTGGTTGTGGCCTGAAAATGAAGACACTCCCACAGTTCAACTGGGTTCAAAGTTGTAAGAAGAAGAGTTAAAATGCCCCACCTGCTGACAGATAACAGTCATGCTTTCAATTCTGAAGCTCTTCTTCCCCCCTTTCATTGCCACAGTGTTGGAAGGCTGACTGACTTCTGCAGCCACTTTCAGTGGCTTCTCGTTCTCTTAGAAAGGACACTGTATGTTTTATTGATATGAGTAGTTCACTAACCAACCTGAATCCTGGCTCCTTCTTGGTAGAGTTTGACACACAGCTGAGGCACTTTAGCTAGGTAACTTTTCTTCATCTTGTTTCCTGGTTGTTCACTTGTAGTTCTCTCTTTCAGATCCCCTTTTCACACCATTGCCTTGTTTCACTCCTGAAAGTGAATCAACGCATTCTTATTGTTTCGTGATTAATATCCCCACTTGCACATATTAGTCCCAAGTTTTTTTAAATGGAAAAAATACCACAAAAGGTGTTAGATAATCATGCCTTTACTGTGTGTGTGTGTGTGTGTGTGTGTGTGTGTGTGTGTGTGTGTGTGTTTTTAACCCAGTTTACTCTGCCTATTAACACATGCTTCCACCTTTTTATTAGGAGTCACTTGCAGAGGTGGAGGAGAAGTATAAGAAAGCCATGGTATCAAACGCACAGCTGGACAATGACAAAGGCAACCTCATCTATCAAGTGGACACACTAAAGGACGTCATAGAGGAGATGGAGGAACAAATGGCTGAGATGAAGAGGGAGCTGGAAGACAAGTCAAAGGTGAATTATCTGTCAAAGAAAAAATTCTAAAGCTTATTAGAAATCGATTTCATGCAGATAAAGCAACATGTTTATATGGAAGGGTTATGGCTGAAATGTTCTGTCTGTGTTTTCAGGAACTAGAAAGACAAAAGCACACGTGTACAGTTCTGCAGCATAAACAAGAAGAACTGAAAGAGGGAATCCGCCAGAGAGACGAGCTTATAGAGGTAAGGTTGCCCTTGCATTAGGAAAAACAAACAGTTTCTGCCAGCGTGACTACATCAGACTGCTATTCTGTCGACACTTTGAAAGGCGTTAGTGCCTCTGTGCAGGCTGCAGAGGAGGCTCTGTTCTGCAGGAACTTGATAAGGATTGTTTGGCACTGGAGGTTCTCCCTTTCCCGTTCTGACATTTAGCTCTGTTTCATTGTCCTATCTGACTCGGAACACTATCATTCATTACTTTCTCAGCATTATCTCTTCAAATGAGTCTCTTCGCACCCCGTTTCACCTGATCCTATCTCTCATTTTTGCATCTATTCAAGGGTTTTCATTGTTGCCGGTCCTTTCAATGTCCTGGTCAAATGGGATACATTCTTGTTGACTATATTATCAGTGTTTATTGAGCTTTACAACAATTGATAAGGACGCCCCAGTAGCTCACCATGTAGATAATATTTTTAATTGAAAAGTAGGCTTTTGCTTATATACTATATACCAAATAAAGGCATGCTGCAGGGAACACATATAGTATGTGTGCGTATGCGGACCGATCAAACCATCCAAAGACTACGCTTCCACTATAATCAATGACGCTGGCATGAGAGTGCATAAGGGTTTCGTATGCGCCACAGAGATCCACTCTTCAAACGTAAAGATTGCCCATCCTTATTTATATTTTTCAGGCGAGGGTTCTTTTTCTTACTTTAACTTCCGACATACAGGAAATGACTTATCATGACTGAACATGAGCGTATTGGCAGTTTGGTTTTAAATATTTATTTTGCCAGTACCAGCTGGGCGGTCGCTTGGTAACTTTATCCCTTACATAGCCTACTGTAGTCTGTAGATGTTAACTTACCCATTTTACACAAACTCAGAGATAAAGTTGAAAGCTGAAGAAACAGCCAGTAAAAAGTTACATTCTGCAGGACATTCGCTCCGCTATGTCTTCAATGTAGCCAAAGCCATATTTCGGACTTCAACAGATTTTCCCGGTTAAAAAAAAACCAGTAATAATCTGAGAAGGGAAACCCTGATCTGTATGTGTTTATGTGCATTTTCCTTTTGTCTTTGTTCCATTCAATTTATTCCTACTCTGTTCTTATCCCGTACTGTGACATCTTCTTACTGCTCAACGCCGCTCCAGGAGAGCCAGCGAATGCAGACTAAGTTAGATGCCCTCACCAGAGAGGTGTTTGACCTGCAGGAAACGATAAACTGGAAGGACAAAAAGATTGGGGTAGGAGGTCCCACAGGGGTGCTCTGACAGAACATGGGAGGCAACAGATGGCTGGGCTTTTCAGCCTTCAGACCCAGTGTCCACCCGCCTCTATTGCCTCTCATCCTGTCTCTGCATGATGGAAACCCTTTAGGCATTAGCACATACCTGGACCCATTCACATTCACAGTTTGGAATTGTGCATGTCGAAATAACAGGGTTTCTGTTTTAAATCCTGCAACCTCGGCTAACTATGCAAGCGCACCAGCACTGTGTTGAAGCTTGCAGTGGACAGCCTGTGAAACACAAATAGTTTTTATTAGGGATTGTCATTTATAAAGAAAGAAATGGGTTCCATATATTCTGGCATGACGTGCATGTTCCACCTGTGGATCAGTTAATTTGTTAGATCATGAAGTCAGACTCTTATTGTTGAAAGCATTATACTTCTACGTTGTAGTGTATGTAGTAAGTCAAGCGATCCACCTCCTTACAGACTGTATCTTCCCTGTGCTCTACCACACCTCTGAACTCCCTCATCTGTGTGTGTTGTTTGTTTCTACGTCCTTGTTGTTGGCTTGATGTGCGCAGTGCATGTTTATGCGAGGAAGATGTCTTGCTCTGGCATGTGGTGTTGCATGTGTGTCCTCCAGAGTCAATCCAACTTCTCCTCTGCCTCTTCTCCTCTCTCTCTTGTCTCTTCTTGTCTGCGTGGCCAGGCCCTAGAGAGGCAAAAAGAGTACTTTGATTGCATTAGGAGTGAGAGAGACGAGCTCAGAGATGAGCTTGCTGACATCAAGGGGAAGGCCAAAGCAGGAGAGGTACGTCTTCCTAAAGTCCCAGCAGAAAACGAGATTAGAGGAATGAGTTGCTAGCCCAAAACAACTTTGTATACTTTTCCTTTTGGTTGGAACTAAACCGGTAAATGCTGTCAAACCTGCTGTTGTGTTTCACTTTCTACTCCTGCTTCTTCTTTGTCTTTCTCTCCATTTTCTTTTCTTCTTTTCTTTTCTTATTTTTCTTATTAATCTGTACTTTACCGTGACTACACTGTATTATATCAAATCACTGGTGGGTTTGTTGTTTTATAGAGGGAATTGTGCATTCACCTTGCAAAGAGCTGCTGTGCTTTTCTGAAAATGAGATCTCCCTAGTAACAAACTGAATATATATGTTTAATCATTTTTGTCTACATTTTAATAAAGATGCACAGCTATGAAATGTCAGGGCAAAAAAAAAAAACAGCAACTGATAATTATCTGTTTGTTGTAGCCGATATGCATAGACCACAAAAATCATGACAATAACATCTAATTACTGCTTATCTGAAGTCCTGTGGCATCATGCTGCTGGTACAGAGGAGAGGCTGCTTGGTCTCTGCCTCAAAGTCCGCAAGAATTCACCTCGTTTTAAGATGCATAATGTTACACTATTGGAATAACAAGTGGCGTATGTCTGTGCAAAGCATACCGGCTGTGGGTAAAGAGGGGATAGGGAGTTCACTGTGAGCAGCGCGGTTAAAGAAGTCACATTTCTGCAAGATCATGTTCCGCTTGGTCAACAGATGATTTGCTGGACCGGTCTCCCTTACTGCCGGATTCTCCAGTATTTTAGTCGACTCGAGTAATGTGTGTGTGTGTTTGCTTAAGCCATGCTCCACATTATCGGACGTAATTATAGAATGAAATTCAACTATCAGAACAATAATTACATGTTCTTTGTTATCAGCCAGTAATTTATCGGCCACCGTTTTTTTCAATTTTAACAGCCACAGACAGTTCAGTACATCGCACAGATCTTTGGGGCTTTACTTTATTTTTGTTTTCCATACATTCGTGTTAAGTGAACTACACATTTGTATGTCCTCGTTACAACCATTCCACAAGTTAACCCCTTTCACAGATATACCTCTATTCTTTATGTTTGTCGTTACCCTTGTTTTCTTTTCTTAAACATACTTCCTCTAACCTCTGAATACAGTTGGGAAACTAAGGATTGTGTGCCGACATTTAGAAGCATGTAAGCTGATAAGCGGCGTGTTGTTTTTTGTACGCGTTTCCCCGTACCTCCGCACAGCAGGTTATGTAAAGTGAGGGGGGTGGTATATTGTGACATCAGTGCATACCCTCTGTACTGTGAGGTAACGTGTGTTCTCTCTCCACAGAAACACGGGCTGGTAATCATCCCAGACGGCACACCAAATGGAGACGTCAACCATGAGCCTCTGTCCTCAGGGATCACCGTGGTCTCCCAGGAGGCCGCACAGGTGCTGGAGTCTGCAGGAGAGGGCCCGCTGGGTGAGTCGGGGATATTACTTCTGTCCACGTGGGTGCTAAACAAACTGATCTGACAAGGTGTGTTTGCAAGCATCAAAGCTTGTAACAAGAAGAACAACTGACGGTGTATTTCAGCATGCACATTCCAGCTTGTTCAGTCAGCAACTTCTGCACGTTACAGGAAATCGCATCAGCTTAATGTATTTTCCATCTGGTTTGTAGATGTCAGGCTACGGAAGTTGGCAGAGGAGAAAGATGAACTGTTGGCTCAGATCAGGAAGCTGAAGAACCAGCTGGAGGAGGAGAGACAGAAACACTCAAAGATCGACAGCACATACACAGACGGGGAGAGGGTGGAGAACGGTACAGACCTACACATCATCGAGATGCAGAGTGAGTTGGCCTTGTGATTATTCATCCAAACTAACGTCTTTTTAAACACCTTTTTTGTATTTTCAAACTCGCCGGTTTCTCTGTTTTTCTCTGCAGGAGATGCCAACAGACAGATTAGTGAATACAAATTCAAGCTTTCTAAAGCAGAACAGGAAATGGGTACAATGGAACAAAATGTAAGTGAAAAAGAAATGCCTCGTCAAACATTTGATTATAAAAACACGGTATGAAAAAGTTTTGGCACAATGAGTCACCGAATTGTTCTCTTCTGTGTCTGTTTTGTAGATTAACAGACTTGAAGGGCAAGTGTCCAGGTACAAGGCATCATCAGACAACTCGGAGAAAGTAGAAGACGAACTTAAAGCTGAAAAACGGAAACTTCAAAGAGAGGTAAAGACACAGACTTGCATTTTATAATATGAAACGGGAAATGAAGAAGGCTGAGTGTAACTTGTCCCCTCTGCTCCCACACAGCTGCGCACAGCTCTAGATAAGAACGAGGAGATGGAGATGACCAACAACCACCTAGTAAAGCGCCTGGAGAAGATGAAGGCCAATAGGAACGCCCTTCTGTCGCAGCAGTGAGGCAAGGCAGCGTCACCACAGAAGCCCTTAAACTCGCACCTCAGACCTCTGACTGCCATATTGTGTCTGGAGCACATTTCCATTTTAGCTGTAACACTTTAAGATTTGTAGCTAACCAAAAACACTTTAAAAAAAAAAAAACGTGTAGCACAGGCAACAAACTGAACTGTGTCTCTTTTTTTTTTTTTTTTTTTAAACCGGAAGCGTTGGTTTTGTCTGGCAAGCCGCCAGTGCTTTTGGAGGAATGACTCAGAAATAAACTAATAAAACTTTAAAGTTGCTGGGAGATACATCTGAGGAAATTTCTCTTATCACTACTTAATTTTTCAGTGCTTTGTACTACATCATGTTATCCATGAGATTTTATCTCTCTCTGGCTGGGTGCTTGGCTGTACTTTTTGTTTTTGTTTTTTGATAAGTTGCATGAATGAATATTACGATGCTTTTAAACTATTCAACCCTCACGGCTGCTCCGGCCCCACCGCACCTTCCCAGCTTCCCCTCACACAGTGAAGTGCCTTTTCACACTAGGAGACTGGGGGTCCCAACACTCGATGAAACAATAATCATTTTAACTGGTACAGAATGATGTATTTAAAAAAGGTGCAGTCAACATTTGAAATGTATGTAGAACCAACTGTGTCTGCTGCGGTTTCATTGAAAATTTTCAAATATTTAAAAGATTTCTTGAGAATAAATGTGTAATTTACAGAACTGTGTATACAATCTGAATATTTTCTTTTTCATGATGCAGTTTTGCTTTTTACTACTTTTACAAATCGGCATCGGTGTTGTACATTTGTAGCCTTGGTTTCCACACACAACCATACTGGGCATGTTTGAGTGCATGCGAGTATTAATTATTACTTTTGTTGCAGTTTTGAATCTGTAGGAAAAGACTATTTTGCTTTTTCAAATTCAGCTTTAATATTTTATTCTCAACTCGTTTGGTTTTTGAAGTTAGATTACGAGGCTGGAATATATATATATATATAGATGCGTAGTTGCTATTGCACAAGTCATGGAAATGTGTTAATAAATTGTAATCGTCCGTAATGTATTTGAAATAATTAGTTGGCATATTAATTTCCTTCACGCTGAGCTCTGATCCCTCCACACTGCCGGGGAAAATGCAGCTGCAATAAAAGTCAAGCTAGTGTGCTGGCACTTTTTCAGTATCGTTATGGGACTTGTGACCCGATTCTATTTTTCCTGGCTGCATGTCCCAAGTCTTACTTTTAGAAAACCATGTGTAGCCTTGGCACATTTAAATAGGCTATTAAGAACAAGGACTTCCTGTGACCTCATGGAATATGGTTTTTCACTCAGACATCTGAAGCCTCGTCTCATACAAAGTATTTATTTACAGCACAAATGTTACATCAAGTATAAAAAAAAAGCAGCATGTATGGTTGATTTGAAAATCACATTTAGCACCTCTCAAACACTTTATAGAGATCGGGCAAATTGGCGATCTGCAGCACAGTGCCGTCCTCGCTGAAGTTCTTCGGGGGACTCAAGAGGGTTCTGAAAGATTTGAAGATGACGTGCTCAACTTTCCAACGCCACGAGTTCACTTCAGAATCCTGAAACAAGCACAGCACATCAAACTTCACTTCTTTGTCATTCATGTTATTGCAGAGCCAAAGGAAGTTAAAGGGATAGTTCGGATTGTTTGAAGTATGAGGGACTTATTTATAGATGGCAGGCAGCACGCTCCAGTTTGAAGCAGGCAGGAGTATCGGCACAGGCAAAGCAATGTAGTCTACTGCAGTGGAAGGCAGCAGTAGCACAATGTATTTTAGCCACATAAAAAAAAAAAAATCAATGTTAGTTTAAGTGTTAGCTATATTTAGAATATTTTCACCACTTTACCTTACAGTCAGACAGCCCTTTCCAAACGGGGCACTGAAGCTTTTATATTGCTCTCTTCAAAGCCACCAGACTCCATTTACCTCACAGAACACGGAAGTTCCTGTCTACCGCTGCCACGATCGGTTAGTTTGTTTGTGTGACTTTGGTGTTTTAAAGTGTTTGTTCGGCTTCAAGAAAGTCACACAATAACAGCAACTAACCTAATGAGGCAGCTGTAGACCAGCAACTTCAGTGTTCTGCGAGGTAAAATTACTTTTTTTGTAAATAGTCTGGTAGCTTTGAAAAGAACATAGAAAACGGCTTCAGTTCCCCGTCAGAGCGGCAACGTATAGGAGGTGAAACTATTCTAAATATAGTGTACACTTAAACCGATTTTTTTTTGTTGACTAAAATACAGTTTGCTGCTGCTCCCGTCCACAGCAGTACATTGCTTAGTTTCCGTGCCCGTACTCCAGTCTGTTTCTCTAATCTGGGGCGCGTCGACCGTTATCTACTGTAAGTATTAGACTGACTCCAGACCTCATACAACCCTACTTTAAAAAATAAATACAAATCTGAACCATCCCTTTAAAATGTGTATCGCACTCTGGCATTGTTTTAAACATGAGTCTGGGGTTCACCTGCTCCTCTCCCGGCTCGGCCTCCATGATGTACTGCTTCCTGATGGAGTAGAACATGCTGCACTCCTTACTGAAGTCCCTGAAGCACTCCTTTTCATTGTCCCAGTTCACCTGCAAAACACCAAGCAAAAGCCTTTAGATACAGTTTGTGTTTTCAGAATCTCATCATAGGAGAGAAGTTCACCTCAGTGGCCAGGCGCAGGATGAACATGGGGAGACCCTCCATCACTGGGGTGTACTTATCAAGCAGCAACGGCAGCCCCGTTAGATTTCCTTCCTGCAATGCACAAAACTCAGTTTTACAGCATAAACCAACATTTTAAAATTTTTTGCTAAAATATGAAAATGTACAGAAGTCCTGAGAGGCATTTTCTAAGTCTGATCCAAATTGCTTTCTCTACTGTGTTTAGTTCCTTCATTTTCTTTTTCATCTGTGAAACAGGTGGAAAAATAAGTTTTGGAAGGTGAAATTATTTTGTTGTGTTTGTTGTTGTACTACTCGTGTGGGCCACAAGAGGCTGAAGTGCACCACTACCCCATGTTCTAGAGTTTGGATTTCTCCATGCACTCTGTTCCATAACTTGCTGACACACAATATTTGTACCTTGTGTTTAGAGTGCATTGAATGAATTCAATTAATGGATGCTTTTAGTGATAAACGGTCCTGAAAAAAAAAAACCATTTACCTACCAAAACTTTTTATTTTCACTTGTTTTCACAGATGAAAAAATAATTAATTAAGGAATGTTTTCACCCGTTTCTAACTGAAAGATAGTAGCTAATTTTTTATTTTTTTTTTTGATCAGTCTTCAAAAATGGATCATCAGATGTTTTTTATTCTCACTTCCCTCAGGCCTTGTAAAAGACACTGCCAGCAAAAATGTTTTTAATAGACATGTCTAACCCAACAGACAAACACCAGCCTGTTCAAACTCACCTGGTCTATCTCCACGGAGAAGTAGTCCGCCAGCAACTCATTTTTCTTCTTTAGGAAGTCCACTATGTACTGAGCCAGGCCTTCTTTAGGACCATCCTCTTCTGTCCAGCCGCTCTCCTCAGAGTCCAGAGCCAACATGGCCAAGTCATAAAGTGGAGCTGGTGTCTGAATGCACATAAACAGCCATAAAAATCATAATCTGTACAGTATATACTAATCATTCACAATCCAGACTTTACTTACAGATAGTCTTAGGACACCGAAGTTCCCAAAGTCGTAGATGAGGATTTGTTGGAAAAGCTCCTGGCTGCAGCAGAAGTGAAGAAGGACATATAGCAGCAGGATGAAACAACTTAAAGGGATAGTTTGGATGTTTGGAAGTGGGGTTGCATGAGGTACTTATCATCAGTCAGTGTATTATCTACAGTAAATAGCGGTCGGCACGCCCCCGGTTTAGAGAAGCAGACAGGAGTTGGAGTGTTCACTTCAACTGATTTTTATTTAGGTGGCTAAATTACGTTTTGCTGCTGCCCCGTCCACAGCAGCACATTGCTTATGTTCCGTGCTGACCGCCATCTACTGTGGGTAATACACTTACTATGGATAAGTACCTGGTACAACCATACTCAAAGGTTTGAACTACCCCTTTAACAGAGCAGCGCGTGTTTCCTGTGGCTCTGACCTGAGTTTGGTGGTGTTGAGCAGGTACAGTTTGGTGTGATGTTGGATCAGAGTCCACTGAGGGTTGACGCAGCCCACAAACGAGTGGTTCTGCAACATTTCTTGAAGACCTGGAGAAAAAAGATGTGCAAATGTGAGTTCACTCATCTACAGTTTGTGACTTTGTGTAGTTATGGAGATGAGTGAAAGTACAATCACTGGGAAATTTAGAGACAGATTTTTTTTGTTTACCTTTGTGTGTGTTCTCGGTGATCTCAGTTCTGAGCTCTTTGACGCTGGTCAGTTTTATGACTCGTCTCCTGGGCGTGGCTGCAGCTGTCATGTCCTCTTCTTTATCCTGCTGCTCTTTTCTGTGTCGCTTCCTGGCTCACACAGACACAGACACAGACACACACAGACACACAGAAACACACACACACACACACGCACACAGGCACACGGGTTACTCTCCAGACAATAACTCACACCAGCGTGCAGTGAACGCACTATAAGAGTTAACAGGATGTGAAGTTGTTAACGCAGTTAATCACACACTTAATGGGCGGCACATATTTATTTGTCCCGGGCCATAATAAAAGCAACAAGTACTTGACAAGTTAGAGCTGCATGGATGACTTTTTCAGCCACATGGGGGCAGAGGAAATCCAGAATTTGATGACAATAAACTTGCCATATGATCATTTATTTTTTCATTTATAGTGACTCAGTTAGCAAATAGTTACCAATTCACACATCCAGCATGCACGGAACAACATAAGCATTCATTTGGAGTCGCGTTTGCTGGCCATCTGATACATGTTCACCCTCTCTTAAGTTAGTTTTTGGTGAATGCTGAGAGAAATATCTGGGTTTTAAGCTGCTCGATGACTTTTCTTCACCTAAGCAGGTAGTGTACACTGGATTTATCAAAACCTTCTTGCAGAAAACTGGATTAATGACAGTAGAGAGATTTATAGAGTACATTTGTTTGTATAAACTGAAACAATACGTTAAAAGAGACAGAAAGATCAACAGAGTTGTGGAGGGTGATCATTCTGAGTGGGTCCATCACTGTAATCAATGCCTTTTGAAAAAATGTAAAATACAGATAGGTGGAGCTTTAAAAACAGATTTGTTTTAAGCAATTAATACGTCAGCAGCAGGTTAAAAACATTTTTAAAATTGTATCCATATTAATCATGATGGCACTGACGGAGTGTTAATCCTCTTTCGAACGCACATACTGACTCACCCAATGTAGCACTGGCATGGTTCATGTTTTTCACCTTTGAACGCCGTCAGCATTGTCTTCGTCTCCTTTTGGCACCTCTGCCTCCTGCGCAGCCAGGGCCTCCAGCATGTCTGCATCATCCGTCTCCTCCATCTCTACGCCGTCAGGTAGGGCACTTTTGGTCGCGGCCTCCCTGATGCTGGGACCAGCCGGCTCGGGGTCGGGGGGCGGCTTCTCTTTCGGCTGGAGGAAGGCGTCCAGCTTCTGCGCGCGACAGTCGGTCCTCACCATCTGATGTGCGTAGACTCGCTCGCTGGACTCTGCCGCAGCCCTGGAAGACTTGACCTCGCTGTCACCGGAGACCGACAGCCCTGGCAGCAACGTCTGCACAAACACAGTGTGTGACATCATACACCCTCACCGGGGCTCAACACTAACTTTTAAAAGCCAGCCTGGCAACCAGGCATCCGCTTTATGTTGCCGAAACTGAAAATATGGTTGCCATTTTTTGTCACCTTATATTGTAAGTAATTAAGATACTACGCAGTTATTATACATCAGCTTAATAATAAGTGACATAAAAGAAAAAAAAGCTTTTTTTACAGTAACCAAACTAAATTATTTCTAGTTTGTTTTATCTGATACTTTACAGAATTTGAATCTTAAGTTTTACTACCAGTTATAATCTCCACCCTCAATTCCTAGTATGCAGAAATGTTTCTAAAACGGATGCCTGTGTGTAAGTAAATGCACCAACGCACATGCAGCGTAGTCTGGTCCCAGTTCTGACTGTAACAGCAATATTTAAATATCACTAATGCAACAAATATTAAAAAATGTATGTATTTTGGGAGGCAAGTTTTGCCCTTTCCTGTCCTTATTTCGCACATGTTAAAAATTGTCTGCCACCGATGGCAACCAAAGGCCAAGAATTGGCAAAGGCAACCACAGCTGTGGAGCCCTGCTCACGCTTCTAGTTTTTTATACCTCCAAGGACAAAAAAAAAAGGAGACCGACAAACGGAAATACTGTAAAAGTGACAGATGATCTGGGTTATAACTGAGTTATAACATATTGTCATAATAAAAGATAAGAGATCAGATCTCTCACTGCTGTGGTAATCATTTTCATACCTGAGTGAAATATGTGCGTGAGGAGTTAGAGCCCAGAAGTTTGCTCTCGACGTGCTTCTGAAGGCTCTCTATGATGCTGTCTTCGTGCAGGAAATGCACCTCGTGTTTTGTGGGATGTACATTCACGTCTACGTTCTGTGGAGCGATCTCCAAGCTGCAGCGATTAGAAAGAATTGGTGAATATGAAATGAATTCAACCGTTATAGAATTCATTGTAGAAAACAGACACATTAAGTTACCTGAGGTACAGAAAAGGGTGCGTGTTCTTGGGAAGGTATGCAGCATAAACTGTCTCGATCGCTTTCTTCAACGCACTTGACTCCACCAGACGATCTGAGACATCACACATCACAATCTCCGTTCAACAAAGTGCTAAACAGATTAAATCCTCTTCACAGGCGATCCACATTTCCAGCAACTTTTTTTGTGATACGTACGGTTGATGAAGAGGACCAGGATGCATTTCTTCACTGAGTAATTTGCGTTCGAGATGTATCCTGTCATCTTATAAGCGAGCTTCTGATCCTCGCAGCCGACTTCGAGCAGCTCCCTGGGAACACAGCACAGAGCATGCAGTCGGCGTTGGTGATACAAGAGGTCACATAGCTGAAGAGAGCATCAAAGCGTATTTTTTAATACCTGCTCACTGCATTGCCAAAAACTCCTCGAATATTATCCACTACCGATGCGTTGGGTAGAGTCCTCACATCCGCCACAGTCTCTCCTTGCTGGAAAATCAGACCATAAATATTATTGTGCTTTAAGCAACGAATATTTCTTTGTAGGTTAATCTGCTAAAATCAGAGTTGTATGTCAGTACATTCACAAACATATGTACACCTCCTGTGTATATATGTTTGTGAATGTGGAAGCATAAATAGAAATGTAGTAATAAAAATATGTATTTTTAAATGTTGTAGAGCAAATCATGTTTAACTTAATTTCTTCAAGACAAATTGTCAAAAAGAAAAAGAACGCACACCTCACCTTTTTGACAGAAAAACCTTTTCCTGAATTGTGTATGGCGTACCTTTAAAAATAATATTAATATGAGAGTTATCAAAAACACAATGGTGTTCATACAAAAGAGCAGAAATACCAAGGAGTAAGATGACAGACCTGCTGACCACTTCCACAATCCTGGCGTACTCATCACTGGGGTTCTTCAAAGCTTTCCTCCTGGTGGACACATTGTAGAAGAGGTCCTCCAACTGCGGGCAGGGAGAGCAAATCATAGTAGGTTTCTGAACATCCACACTTCATTCTGTTATTGCTGATGTGCTCCACGAACTCACAAGAATCTGTGTTCCCTGGTTGCCAGCACATGGTTTGGGGGGGCCTTTTAGTTTGCCATCGCTGTAGTTGGCTCTGCAGACAATCCATACATCACGAGAGCTCTGACATCCTTAATATCCTTTATGAACCATGATTTTAAATGTTAGCATACCTGTAGGCGCACTTGGCATCAGCTGTCTTTGTCGTTATGGTCACATGGGCAACATGGCTTACACTAGCAAGGGCCTGCAAAGAAGAACAGAGAGCAACAAATGTGACGTACTCAAACCTAATGTATGTTTATAACCCGAAGGCTGATACTGCTCCAGAGCTTTACCTCTCCTCTGAATCCATACGTAGCAATAGCTGAGAGGTCCTCAAAAGTCTGGAGTTTGCTGGTGGTAAACCTCTCACAAACGATTTCCATATCTTCCCTCTGCCTCAGAAATAAAACAGACAGCTTGGTGAGAGAAAAGTACAGAATTAAATCTAAACTAATGGAGGTTCATTTCATGTATTTTCTTGAAATGTTAATGTGATAACGTCTAATAAATTCAAGGGACCTTGCAAAATCCTATAGCTCTGCTCAAAGTACTTTTTTTAAGTTGTGAGGTTTTGGAAGTTGGTGTATTCTAAGCATCACTAATT
Organism: Bovichtus variegatus; assembly: GCA_943593645.1. Lineage (NCBI taxonomy): Eukaryota > Metazoa > Chordata > Actinopteri > Perciformes > Bovichtidae > Bovichtus > Bovichtus variegatus. The sequence goes on from CALSCE010009347.1 coordinate 17,732,839, forward strand.
GCTTATTTTCCACTGGATTGGGCCACAAGAGGACTGGATAATTGTATGTATTTATGAAAATAGTTTAATGCTGAATGTATTACAGTAATCAAATTAATACAAATAAATATGTCTTTACCTACACGGAGAATCCTTCATTTTTTCCTCATCTACCTTCACTTTCTTGACTTTTTTTTACTTTTTCCAAAGAAGGATTATTTTAATTCCCTTGAAACTTTCTTTTTTTTTTAACGGTAAAGTGTTAATATTGATCACATTTTATTTGAAATAAATGTTATATTACTCCTCAATAAATAAATAAAAATTAAATTGCACATTTTTTTTGTACTTTTCTTTTACTGGCTGCAATATAAGATTCAGTGGTTTTGTTTCATAGGTAGATATGTGCTATGTTGACTTCAGGGTTTCCTGTCTGTGTGATATTGAGCCTGTTGCCTGTCCCCAACTCACTCCATAAAAATACACAACTTCCTTTCTGTTATGTCTTAACTTTTGTTGGTTAAAATCTATCACATGAAGAATTCTTTTACAACCACTTAATAAAGAGGCGGGTGGGTCTCCTCCACCCGTCACTGTCACCCACCCTGATGCCAGTGCCGTTGTCCTGAATCTGAAGGAGCTTCAGTCCGCCGTCTTTCACCGTCACCTGAATGTTGGTGGACTTTGCATCCAAACTGTGACAGACATTACAAATGATGGTTATTTATTATGCAACCATTGTACACGCTCAGTGGAATCATGGAGGCAGCAGTGTCACGTGACTGTAACTATGTTACAGGTGTGGATAAGACGAGATGTAAACAATGGTGGCTGCTGCGATATTTTGTCACCTATCGTGGTTCCACTGCAGGTTATTTAAGCCACAAAAGTCAAACAGCTAACATTAGTTTACGTTGTCAAATGCAGGTTAACTGTGAGCAGGTCAGTTACCAGTTCTCAATCAATTCTTTGACGGCGTTGGCAGGACGCTGGATAACTTCTCCGGCTGCTATCCGGTTGACAACAGCCTCGTCGAGCCTCCGGATAACTCCTGCCATGTTACCGCTGCTGCTGGCTACGTTTCAGGCTAGTTAAACCGCAGGTAGTACCTGTGAATACATTTACATTTGGATAACAATGTATATATTTAGGCTTAAATGTAGCATCATAACTTGCGCAAGGACCAGAGCATGCATGGGACCAGAGAGGAGTCAAAAAGGAAGAGCTCTCACTCTCCCTCAAAATGTTGAGTACAGTGAAAGTCATCATGTCAAAAACGCTCTGCTTTCCCAATTACAACCATCGTATGGTCTTATAGAAAGTTAAAGTGATTCCCTTCCCCACACAAAAAGCTTTAATCTCATAAAGTTTATCATTTTATGTAAGGCGTGGCTGTTGATGAAACAATTATATTTTTTCCGCTAACCCTTTTCTCGCGATCAGGTGAGTTCTCCTCGCGATCATACACGATCTTTGATGATTCTGCGCGGGGAAGACGCCAGGGGGCGGGGCCTGCTGGTCGACGCCATTAGCTAAAAGTCTTCTTCTCTGGTAAATATTTTTGAAGCCTTGTAGCTTCGAAACATGTACAGCGCCTCAAACGATGGATTAATAACAATGCTTTTTCTTTGAGACACATTTACAATACACCATTTGCCAAAAAGCAAATATAATAAAAGGCCATTTCTATCTATATACTCTGTATACATCTTTTTGTGTACACAATATCGTTTACATAATACAGTATATTATAATCATAAGCTTGCGATTTCTGCTGTAGAATAATAAATCAATTATGTTATTTTATTGCTGAAGTTTCTTTTGTTTTGTATCTCTTAGTACTGATACTGCACTGACAGATTAGAGAAGTGTTTGTGTCTCTGGCATGTCCAACTCTGGAATTACTTGAAGTAACAAGATAAAGTTCATTGCACCCCGGGGAAGGTATATTTTTCTTGGTCTGCAAAAAGGTCAGAGATCAGATAAATTATTCTCCTGAGAACTATAGATAAAGTTAAAGATAAATTATTCTCCTGAGAACTATACCTGCCCATAGTTACAAAATGGTAACTATTGTAATTATAATGTTAGCATTTAAGCAAAAAAATCTATTTTTTTATCAATGTTTTACTGTCTCTTTCAACTGTGAACTACTGAAGAATTTAGTGTACAACATTAACACAATGAAAAGTCCACATTCCAGGTTGATTAATATGTACGTACAACATTCCAACCAAATCCTTTGTATGTAAAGTGGATTCACTCCCCCAAGAAAATATAACCCACTGTGGCAAATCACCCATGTTTATTATCTTAAGTATGCATAAAAAAATATTACAAAATGAAGTGTGAAAAGCTATTTTTAAAATGTGGAGAAAAAAAATGTCTCTTCCTCAACACATTTACTTATAAGGGACTCACTGTAATCTTCAACTGTGCACATAGTTGGCCTGAACACAAATGTGTCTGCATTCCTCACAGAGCCACAAGTCTTTTTGATCTGCAGATCAGCACATGGTCCAAAATCTGCAAAATAACAAATGTTCTCAGAGATATTTTTATGAGGATGTTTCTTAAAATGAAAACTAATCTATGCTCTACCTAGCCTCTATGATTGTTACAGTAGCTGCCAAAATTATGTTGCTAGGCTGCTATACTTCAGCCTCAGGCAGGATGACCTCAATAGAATAAAATGCTGCAAGTAGGCTCTCCGGGGAGTGGCGCTGTTTGGATTTCATGACCGGGGAGAGCTTCTCAATGCAGTCCAACCTGAACACACTATCCCAAATACCTGCATGCCGATAAACAAATACACTGAAGACAGCTGGTGAAAGATACATCTGGGTTGAGTGTCTACAGTCTATAATACAAACTCAATCATAAAAACAAATTACATTTTAAATGTGATCTTGGTGCGGGGTTTAAGAATGAAACGGAAAATAATTTACACATTTGTAATGCATATGTTTTTGTTAAAAATCATGGAGAATTTGTTTAATTTGATTCCATTAATTCCATTTTTTAAGATGTGTTGAGTTTGGATTGTGAGGGCAAAAAGTTTTTCGGGCTCTGTGTCTGTAGTTGTAGGGTGTCTGTAGCAGAGGGGTGTTGGAGCTGGGTTAGAAGACGTGGCTATCTACGGCCGAGTGTGGATTAAATGCAGCAGTCAAACAAAATATAACTTTATTTAAACTTTATTAAGCTTATTTTGATACTTGACACTCAAGGTGGGAACAGACTAAGCTCACTCGCTCATGCAGTAACATCATACTTCTGACCTGTTATACTTTTGGATCTTGTAAATCCCACCATATCCCAAGAGAGCATCTGAACAAAGTAAAGTCAGCTATAAAACTGGGTGTTTCTGTGTAACCTATACCACATTTTATACAATAGCATAAGTCAGGCAGCCCTGAAAGCTAACTTTGCACGGTTTAGTAGTTCAGCAGCTTGTTGTGCTGCAAAAGGAAAATCACTATGGAACTGACAAACAAGTGGCAGAAAATGTGACTCTGATCAATCCATGTCCGACTTTGTACATTTGTTGCATCCAGTGATCTGCTCATTCTGCAGCTGAGGGTCATCCACAAATGATGTCACGCACATTTTCCTACATGAACTATCATTCAATCCAGATGTGCGCATCAATCCTGTTCTCGATCCTTTAGCCCGAGGGAAAACGTTGGCCATTGTGTTGTCTTTGCATCTGAGATGTATTGGAGGGATATGATGTCTATCCTGAAACGTGACCCTGACTCAATGTGGGACATTCCAGTATGTGCTGTAGTTGCAGGATGTGCAACAGGATACAATACAATAGAACTGGAAAAGAAGAAAAAGTGACAGAAAGAAGGCAACACTACAAAATGTAAAGTACAGTTGTCAAGCCTATTGTCAAGCAGCAATTATGATGTCAATGTATAGGCAGCTATTCTCCATCTAGTCTGTGTAAATGTACTCTTTGAAAGGATGAAAGAGAGAAACTGTAAACAATGTCTTCAACAGAGAGCCTGGCAGGCGTCAGAGCTGGTTGTGTATCTCACAGGTCAGTAAAGGCCTCTTTTTTCTCTCTCCTATACTCTATGTACTCATGACCTTTTCTGTCTAATTTCACTGAAACTCAGATGTCAATTGCAACAAAGAGCAGCCACTGCCACTCCTGTGGCGACCTGCCATACACAATGACAGACACACGCGAGCGTGCATGCTAATGTGATTGCACGCACACTTGCTGGTGCACACAAGCATGCACGGATACATGCACGCAGAAAAGAGCAGAAAAAAAACCTAAATGTGGCTGACGAGAATTGTTTCAAAGAGAGCGCATACGTCTTACAGTACACCCTGTAATAACCCACAGATACACAGAGCAGAGTGCACTGCTGAATACACAAACACTGTCAGCAAGAAAAATGAGAGTCAAATCAGATACAAATGCACACCTGCTGCTCAGTAGCACCGCCATTGTGTGGAGTAGTGGTAGTGATGTGCGAGTCATAAGTTATCGTTTTAAAGAAACAGTATTGCCAAAGTGACATGTAATAATGAGATTATGAAGAAAAAGAACAAGGTACTCATAAAATCAAAGGTACAATTTATAAAATCAAGAAACTATTTACCCTATGTACCTGTACAGTGGAGGGTATCTGTGGTTTCAAGAGCAAAGAATTATTCAAATGTATCAAAACAAAGGTTTTTCTTTTTTTTTTATTAAAGTAATTCAAATTACAGCAAATTAAAATCTTTACAGAATTATATTAACATAATCCTATATAGCAGCCATGTTATAATAGCAAAATGTTCATTCAATTATTTACAAAACAAATATTGTAATTATAGGCCTACTAACCAGGTTGAGTCATATATACAACCACAAAAGAAATCAAAAATTTAAAAAAAGGTTGTGTTTCTCAGGTTACACTGGATGTCCTCAGGTCGTGACAAGAGGTGATCATTTTGCTGTGATCATCACACATTTGGGCATTTCCCCAAGTAAATATGAGGGTTTCTGTATGTCTGCATGCTGACTTGGTGAATCGAGTTTGTATGAGTCACTCGAGTAAAAAGTGTCGAACCTTCCATCTCCAGCATGGAGCGAGGTCAGCACCCAGTTGCAGTCGCCCCAGCACTGCCTCCAAATACAGCTTAAAACACAGTCACCCACCCAAATGCTCCTTAGACTAAACACCACCCTGAAACCGATCCACACCTCCATGCTGCTGTGTGCCTATACATTCCACGCTGTCTCACCTGTGTGTTTATGTCAGGCTGGACACCCCTACCCTCCTCTGACAAAGCTGTAGAGGGATCACTGCCATCAAACCCAATGACAGAGGGGCTGAAAGGTGTCCAGTATCTCTTAGCGACACACAATGTGGGATCGTGTGTGGAATTTGGCATGGCCTCTCAAAGTGACAAATATAGAGGAGCCTGTCGTCCCTCTGATGATAAGGGTGGTCCCTCACACATTGGCTACTAATCTAAAACCAAATTAGATTAGAACCCAATTCTCCTCCACGTTTTAAATCATGTCAAAGAATGTTGCGATCTCTACTGAATCACTAATAGAAAGGTGTGGTAGGTGTGGATTTATGAATCATGAATCATGGCCAGTCACATAGTCCAGCCCAGGTGTAGTGACTTGCAGTCATTTGTAGCTAATTCATCATCTCTCTAGGCAAGCACTGTCTCACCTCCTTGCGAGGTGCCGAGACTTCCTGTTCGCTCCATCGAATGATGCATCTAGAAATGGATTCTGCAGCTGCTGCTCTTCCTTTTCCCGTTGTTTTCCAATCCTCTTCCTCCTCCTGCGCTCTCCTTATCAGCACGGCAAATGCCTTGAGACATGTTCTAAACAAAAGATGAGCACATTCTTTCCAAGGTGAACAAAAAATGCAGTTGCAAACCTTGAAGTTAATCTGTATAAAGAGTCTACTCTATGGTAGAGGATGTACTAAATCAACATGCTAATATATACTCACCATGTTTACCATGTTCATCATCTTAGTTTAGCCTGTTAGCATGCTAACTCTAGCTGAGTTTGAAGGGAGAGTCACCAGTTTTGCAGTTATTTAGTCATAAACCAAATGATTGGACAAATTAAAACGTCAACCTGATGATGGCACCAGGTGAAAAAGCAGGGGATCAACAGAATAATTCATGAGGGGGACATGAATGTGGGAACCAAATGTAATGGCAATTCATCCAATTTTTGTTGAGACATTACATTTCAAAACCACAAATGTTAACCTCATGGTGGTGGAAAGATAAGGCGATCACCAAAGTCAGTAAGAATCAGCCTCTGAGGATCATGAGTGTCTGTACAAAAATGTCACGGCAATAAATCCAATAATTGTCGAGATGTTTCATTCTGGACCAAAGTACAACGGATTGACATATCACCCCTAGAGCCATGCAGCTAGCGTGCCTAAAAACCATCCCTTTTACCACCTGTTTAGGCATGCGAGAGCCCACATTAAAAAGTCTTGCCGACACATGTCCAACCCCACCCTCCAATTGGAGGTAGGCGTTTAAGGTTCACCATAAAAACATTAAATGGTAAGCTACTGCTCAGAGTTTCTTCGATTACTGTGAATTAAATATTCCTTCCATTGTGTTACCTTTCATTCTCTAAAGGTTTAAAGACTATATCCACATGACCAGCTACAATGAAGCACAATATTTTACTAACAGTGCATTATCTACTGTCCTCTGTACAACAAATACATGGGAGCTTCTTATTTACCTCCGCCAAGGACGTTATGTTTTCCGTTTGGGTTGTTTGTCAGCAGGATTACATTAAAACTACTGGCCCGAATTTCATGAAACTTGGGCGGGTGTAGCACGGGCCCAGGAAGAACCTACTTTCATGTGGCATAATGGAAGCACAGCCCTCAGTTTGATAACTGTTTACAATAACATTTCATAAATCTTCTGAATTCAGGTATATAAGACTTTTTCCAACAGGCATACACAGCATGAACTGTATCTCTTAATACTTTGAGTAACCAGACTTATTCCACAAGGTCTCCGTAAGGACTAATCTACCGTGTTTACCACAAGGGTTAGTGCGTCTTTGTTCACCTTCAACAATAACGGTTCATTCCGATGGAGATTGTGTTATCCCACAAATCATATCAGTCACACTTTGTGTGTTTGGTTCATACATTCCTGGAGAAGTGTTATGAAGGGGGAGGGATCCAGCTATGATTCAGTGATTGCCCAAGTTCATGTAAAGCTACAGACGTTTAAAAGAGCACTGCCAACAGGAAATGATGCCCTGTGGTATGCAGTGTAGCAACTATCTATGAACTCAATCCACATTTATTTTGTATTCTAACTGCTACTCTGTGTGCCTTGGGTGGTGCCTGAAGGCAACAATGAGGGATTGTCTTCCAGTCTTCACTTGAGCAGCAACGTTGCATCACTTCCTTTTCTTAGGTCATCAAATTTCATCCTGCCGGGACTATTTAAGGTCTTAGTGTGGTGCAACCATTGAAGGAAAATCACTGTATTTGGTCTTTCTCTCTCTCTCTCTCCTTTCAGGTCTTTACAAAACTTGTGCTACAAGTTCCTATCTTAGAGATACTGACGACCTTCCACTAACTTCAAAGCTAGTTTTTCCACATGAGCCCTCTTACTGAACCCTGCAGGAAAGATACTTCACGGTCTGTGGACATTATTGTAAATGGTGCAAGAGAGATTGTTAATTAACCATGGAACGAAAGAAACAAAAGAATGTTGGCAGCATGTTTGCAGAAGAAGCCTTTTCCCTTTCTACTGACCACACAGATTTTGTATATGGGTTGTAAGAGGTTACTCTGACTTAACAAAAATGTATTTAGGAATTTGCACCATGTAAACTAAATAAAAACTGAGATTATAAAAGCCTTACTATAAACTGTCTACAAGAAGGGACGTTGACATTTGTTACCTCATTGCATTTTATATTGTGCTTTAGTAGTGCAAACTATCACACAAATTTTCAATTATTCAAACTACCACAAAGTTATTGAAACTTATTACACGTCTGATTACTCTGATTGGCTAAGAAAGGCATTCCACGGTCTTTTATTTCTGAATAACAGACTGTTGCTATGGACACAGCTCTGATCCCCGAACACAGTGAGCGGACTTTTTATTTAATGCATTAAAATCATTTTTAAATCAATACAATTATTTTTAAATCAATATTTTGTGTCCAATGATTGATTTCTTTACTTAGTAGCCGTGTAATAAGCGGGATAATGTAACGTGGGAGGGTCATTATTGCAAAACAAACCCCGACAGGGTGATGCAGGACCCCAATTTGGAGCCTTTGGGCCCACCTGCTCACTATAACCCCTGGTAATCCAGTAGTGGCTTTATTAATGGTTTTTCCCAACCTGGCAACCCACGTTTTACTTATTAATAACTAATAATTGATCTAAAAAAGCCCACGTAAATGATTTATTATTAATGAATAAAGTCATTAGTTACAGCTTATCATCCTTTTAAAGGGTGCCTCATTAGAAAGTGGTACTATGCAGTCACTTCTTCTGGCAGTAGCTGTATATTCATGTCTTAATTTAATTTAGAAGAATGAAACAATATATATATATATATATATATTATTATATATATATATTGTTATATATATATTGTTATATTGTTATATATATATATATATATATATATAATAAATATAATATAATATATCATTTATAGGATATAATAATGGGTTATGACATGAATGAGTATGAGTAGGTAGGCCTGATATCATGCTGATCAGCCACTTCGCTGTATCGTCCCAGTTGCGAGCATCAGTGCAGATAACAGATGTGAGCTCAGTCACAGTTTGGACACAGAGCAGTGAAGAGTCAACGAGCTGAGCTGCAGAGTCGAGGCGGAGCGAACTTGGTCGACGCCAAGTCTTGCCCTCTGTGTGCCGCGTCGAACATTCTCGCCGACATGCCTCGAGCATGACAACAAACTGGTTTAGCTGGGTGCCGGGGGGAAAGTAAAGTTACAGAAAACTTTCGACGAGTCCCACCTGGACCAGTAACGCGGCGCAGTCGTGAAGGAAAACATGGTGAAGAAGGCAGGATGACGGGCTTAAAGTTTAACCGAAGACAAGCTTGACGAGTGAATACCAGTGGGTAAGTTCACCGACACCGCCAGGCCTGTGCGGTGTTATATAAGCAGTTTAGGACGTGAAGTTTAACATGTTACCTGGCTTTGTTGGAAGTGGTCTGATATGTCATCGGTCTCGTTGGGGAACAATGTTCGTCGATACGTGCTGGACTTTCAAACCTTAAGGTGGCAGACAAGCCTTTTAAGGTGTAGCTTCATTTAGTCTCTTCACTTCGTTTTGTCAGTCGTGTGTTTTTTGTTTGTCTGTTTGTTGGTGTTTTGCTTGGACCGTGACGTTTCCTCTCGGCGCTTCTCATTTAAGTGGCTTTACATGAACTTGCAAATGGAGACTTGAGCTTTTGGCCGGAGGGAGAAGCCACACCCATCAGCCATCTATCCTGTGGTTAGACTCCTTCTCCTCATTCATTGTGCTGTCACTGCTCTACTTATTATAACTGAGAGGAATCCTGCGGCTTCCAGCTCCTTTAAATAAGTGTAGTATGCTAAAATTAGCTATCGGGTTGGTTTGAATAAATATGATATTAATAAGATAATTAATTTTCCTGATTTTACTATACATCACATTATGGCAAATTGATGTCAAATCACACGATGCTCAAGCCAATGATCCACTGTTAGGCTCTACAGCTGACATTTCAAACATGTAAAACAGAAACTACAGTAATCATTCATATGGACAACAGGATTATGTAAAATGACAACAGGATGTGATCATCTCGAAACATAATTCCTCTGAAAGGCAATAAAAGATTATCAGGAATTTTTGGGCTGAAGCTAATGATTATTTTCTCTGGTACTTGATTGGTCCAAATAAATCTCAGAAAATGTTGAAAACTTAGCATCATAAGTTCCCAGAGCCCAAGTTGATGTCCTCAAGGTGTGTTTTTTTTCAGACAAACTGTCCAAAACCTTAAGGTATTCAATTGACTATCATATAAGACATAATATTCACAATTGAGAAGTAGAGCTGCAACAATTACTCAACTAATTGATTAGTCGATTGACAGAAAGATAACAGCTATTTAAAATTGATTAACTGCTAAATGCTATAACATATAGAAATTTTTCAACATTTTTATATTATATCTCTTCTATAATTTGGGCTTTTTTTTCTTGAAAAGTGATTCTTAACAATTACCTGATTATTAAAATTGTTGCAGATTAATTTTCCATCAATTGTTTCAGCTCTTATTAAGTTATCGATCAGAACGATCTAGCTGGTATTCTTGTTCTCATATCCGGTGAACCTGAAACCGATGTGTAGTTTGAAGATGATTCATACAGTAAATTCATCACATGACTTGTTTTGCCCTCGCCCTGTCTTCAGACTACAGTATGGCACGTCGCTCTCAGTGTTCCTCAGTTGGGGATAACCCCCTGGACCCCAACTACCTGCCCCCTCACTATCGGGAAGAGTACCGCCTGGCTATTGACGCGCTGATTGAGGAGGACTTGGAGGGATACTATCAGTTCCTGCAAAAAGCAGATGTGGTGGACTTCCTGTCCTCACCTGAGCTTGAGTATATTCAGAGCTCTGTTCAGGTCCCTCAGCAGAGCAACAACTTTGAACAATATTTACCGGAGGCTGGAGGAGATGGCTCCTCGGACACTTACTGGCCAATTCACTCTGACCTGGACGCCCCAGGCTTGGACCTGGGCTGGCCTGAGCTGCACCACTTCATTGGGCCCACAGAGGTCACCACTCTGGTCAACCCCCCTGAGCCTGATATGCCGAGTATCAAGGAGCAGGCCCGGCGACTTATCAAGAATGCTCGGCAGGTAGATCTTTCTCTTTCTACGAGACTTCATGCTAAACTGATCTTTGAAGTGTCATTCTCCTGACAATGGCGTCAATGCGTTTGTTTGTTGCTTTTATCTCCTCAGGTGATCGCTATAGTGATGGACATGTTTACTGATGTCGACATGTTAGCGGATATTCTCAATGCTGCCATGAGAAATGTTGCTGTCTACATCATTCTAGACAAGCAGAATGCACATCACTTCGTCAACATGTTGTCCAACTGTAGAGTCAGTCTACAGAGCATTCAAGTGAGTACATTTTCCTGAAAAATTCGATTTAAATATTCAAACAGAAAAGGCTGATTTCACATTTAAATTCCCTTAGGGTTTCCCTTTCCTTCAAATACTTCTTTTTTAAAAGGTTTAAAAAAAGGTCTGAACCTGAAGTAGTAGTAGTAGTAGCAGTAGCAGTAGTAGTAGTAGTAGTAAATGAGATAGTAAATAAGTTTAAATATTTAGAATGCTCTCTTTCTTAAAAAGAAAAAAGTAAAGAAAGTTATAAATGCAGTAACATTTAACTAACTACTTTGCTACAAATATTCATCTCACTTTGACTCGAGGAGCTGAAAAACATGAAACATGCTGCTGCAATGTTATAGTAAGCTTTAAAAAAACTTAAAGGACAAGTCAGGTGGTATTTTGTATTTTTCTTACTGTCAACAAACCCAGTGAAAAGATCTCGACCAACAAATACTGTCTGTGCGTCTAAAGTTTGATATAGCTTATTCCTCTCTGCCATGGAGCTGAAAAAAACTATTGAAACTATACTATTGATGTTGCGCTGGGTCTCATGTTCTCCTTTATCCGATGAACATGGGTGCCCAGCTATATCTGTGCTTATATATGAAAACCCATTTTTTAAAGATTTATCTTCAATTAGGAAAAAATGAGCTTGGGGCTGAGAGCCACAGACAGAGTAGGGAAGTCACAAAGAATTGAGTCATGGGATTATTTGGCAAAAATATAGACTATCAGCAGACTTGTCCTTTAACGGTCTTGCTCCGTCCATGTTAACAGAACTTGTGAAGAAAAGCAGAAGTACAGTAGGTACACCACAGCTGTTGCTAGAGGAGACTCCATCATACAAACAAAGAAAACTTATCAGCCTTTTCTTTCCACACATCACATGGCTGGTGCCCTTCTAACTGACTTGAGAGAACTATTATTTGAAATGTATCTTACTTTTATTAGGAAGTTATTGAGCAAAGAAAAGTATAAACCCAGTTTTCCCATTGATACAAATCACAGTAACTGCATACTACTGTAAAAAGGAACTTGAAATGCAGCGCTTTTCGTTTTGCGAAAGCAATGCTGTCGCCTAGCTTGGATTGCAATTACAACATTTACCCCACCGTATGTACTACTTCTGCGCAATATTAATTATTCTGTGATGTGTGTCTTGCAGCTTTTACGCGTGAGAACAGTGTCTGGCAACACGTACCACTGCCGCTCAGGAAAATCCTTCAAAGGTCAGATGATGGATCGCTTCTTGTTGACAGACTGCAGGGCCGTGCTGAGTGGAAACTACAGGTGAACACATTTAAAATGGCCACAGAGAGCCTCTACACTTACATACCACACAAGGATTTGAGTGATTAATTAATGTTTTTATGAATATATTCAGTTTGTATCTGTTTGCAGAAAATGTGTATGCCATGAATTAAGGGCTTTATTAATCCTACTTCTTGTCATGTCTTCATCAAGCTTCATGTGGTCTTATGAGAAGCTCCACCGCTGTATGGCACACCTTTTTCTTGGACAGCTTGTATCGACCTTTGATGAAGAGTTTCGGATTCTGTTTGCTCAGTCCCAACCACTGATGATTGAAGATTTCACTCCAATGGATGATTTAAGCATTTTGCAAAAGAGGAAATATCCAAGTGAAAGAACAACGTATAGAGAGCCAAAGAAATTTCAGTCACTGGACACCCGTCATCGAGAGGAAGGGCCGAGACATTCCTATGATGAACGCATGGATATGGATTGGAGAATGATGGCCCATAAAAAGCAGGAATCCTTGCACGGCCCTGTAGATATGCACAGTAGATTTACACCCCTGCAATCTCGTATGGATCCAAATCTCACCAAACGTCACAGCTATGCTGAAGGCACTCATGGCAGATACTCTTCCACATTCCTGCAGCAACAGGGGATGCCAGAGCCTGAGAACCAGGGAAGGCAGTTCCACAGGGGGCAGCATCCTGGACCAGGACCAGGAAGAGAAGCAGATAACAGTGGCTATGACAAGTTCTGGAACCAAGACTTTTATTCCGCAGATCAGTATTCTGAACCTGGTTTATCACAAGAGATCGTACCATCTGATAACTTTGACCCTGTGCTTAACTATTTGTCATCTACCAGAAAGGCAGACTTTGACCAGGGCTCAGAGAAATCTGCAGCAGATTCACCGTTTGATTCACCTCGCCCTAGAAGATCGAGTTTAGGCCAGTTACATGCGTGTGAAACGTCTCCCACCCCGTCAAATCCAACTGATCAAAAGCAGTCTTTCCAGGAGCCTAACGCTGACCGCAAGGATCCTTCAGTGAAACGGGGGCTAAGAAACTGGAGGATTAGGTCATACCTCAGTACATATGATAATCCAGGAGAGGAAGGCCTGCCATCGGCACCACCTAATGCACAGGATCCTTTTGAAGAGCCCTCTAACCCCATACAACAAACACCAGGCATAGATTTATCAGTCCATAAAATCCCTAATGTCAGAGAATTTAAGATTCCTGCAATACCCAGGGCAAGTCAGATGCCAAGTTATACCACTGCACGAGAACAGCCAAAGAAATTGCCTGATGAACATACTGGAGTAGCAGCAGAAACAAACACAACACCAACACCTTCAGAATCATCATCCACAACGGAGGTGGATAAGATAGAGGAGGCAGGTCAAAAGGAACCAAAAACTTCTGGTCTTCGCAGGGAGGAGTCGTTCCGTAGGAAATACAATGCAGCATTACCGAGGAGCTCTAGGTTAAGATCATCTCTGATATTCAGCTCTCTGGAGCAGCACCATACTTCTCAAGATACCAAAACTGCTCCAGGCCAACTGGATGAGGAAGGTGACAAAAGTGAGGCAGAACCGACAAAACAACCTTATTCTTCTCAGGTTTTGGGACAAAGGAGGTCTGCAAGAGAACCTTTTGAATGGAGTCGTTACATGAAGTCAGCCACCTTTGATAACTCTGCCACAGACTCATCCAAACCAGATGATACAGATTCACCAAAGGACGAAAATTCAAAGGATCTTTCAGAGGTACAAAAAGCATTAAAACCGCCAGATATAAAGCAAGCTGATTGTTCACCATCAATGCCCCGATCCAAGGCTTCTGAAGTTGAGCTGCCCAAAACTGATCAACCAGTACAGCCAACCAAGCCTTTTCTCACCACTCCATTGTGTGTAGATATGTGTGATCCTGATCAGAGGCTCAATTTTTTCAAAGAATTGGCAGCAAAACGCAAAGCCACAATGGCCGCAGAAGCTGAAAACAGCAAAGGAAAGGCTGGGATGAAACAACCAGCTGAACTAAAAAACAATACTACTGTTAAAAAGGAGGAGCCTGTACCAAAAGAAACATCAGAAAAGATGGCTGATGCTTCAACGTCTGAGGGTTTGTTGGAAAAAAATGCAACTGCAGAGGATGGAGGGAAAACAGTATCCACAGAAGCATTAGATGCCTCCAAAAGCTGTAAACAACAACAAACTGGAGTATCAACTGATTCAGAGAAGATAGAGCTGAAGAACAGCCAATCAGCAGCAACTCTGCCTGTTTCTGCAGAAACCGCAGCACCTCAGAGCAAAACACCAGAAGAGCCAAAGCTGTCAAATCCTGCTGTAAAGACAAGTAGCCGCAGTCATCCACCTACACCAACAAATGCTACTCCTGCTACTGTTCGCTCCCCTGCACACGGTCCATGTCTTGATTCTACCCCAAAGGAGTCTATTTCCCTCACTCCCAGCTCAGTGACCGTACCACCATCTTCTGAATTGGCTGCATTGGATTCTAACACCACAAATCCTGAATCAGTTCAGTTAGAAACCCGCATCTCTTCTAACCCATCGGGCCAAAGCTCTTCCTCTGATCATAGTCTGCCAAATTCTGGTTCACATATCAGTCCAAGCTCTTTACCCTCTAGCTGTGCTCTTCTTTCCACTTCAGCAGAATCCATATCTTCTAGTGTTACCCCAGAAGACTCGAGCTCAACACTTACTTCCAGCATATTGTCCCCAAATGCACAGGAGTCTGTCAGCCCCTCACCGCCAGAACCCTCCAAATTGACGTCATCCGAAACCCTATCAGCAGTTGATTCTGCACATCAACTGGAATCTAATACTTCTCATGACACATGTGCTGCTGGTTCTGAGACAAACACATCCTCATTACAGCCCTGTACAAAGACAGACTCTGAAAAATCTTGTCCTCCTACACCTTCAGAAAAAGATGTTCCTGAATCAGAAAACAACTCTGTTCCCAAAGGTGTTGGAGAGAAATCGGGGGTTTTTGGATCATCAAAGAATGTCAAAGCTGATGGCACACTTCCTAGCCTCAGCCCTTCATTGCCTGAATCCTGTTTACCTAATGTATCTGAGCTAGAAAGTAAATCCAGATCTGCTCAAAAGGAGACTATTACTGATACCCCCTCCCCAGCAGAAACTCCACCCAAGCATTCTCCATCAGAAACAAGCTCTCCTGTCCACCCAGACTTGACTCCTAATGCTTCCCAGTCAAATGGAGAGGTGACCCCTCCCTCCGACCCCACTCCTCCTGAAACAGTATCATGTTCTTCTCCTCTAACAGAGTCCGTTGGGTCAGTTTTGTCCCCTGAGGCTGAAAAAACATTAGCAAAGGGCGTTGGAGAGAAATCTGAAGTTCTTGGATCATCAAAGGATGTCAAAGCTGATGGCACACTTCCTCGCCTTAGTCCTTCATTGCCTGAATCATGTCTACCTAATGTGTCTGATCTGGAAAGCCATCCTTCAGAGCCACCTGTACCTGCTGAAGACAGTAATGGGGACAGTCAGAATGGAGTAAGCAAAGAGCCGGAAATGACTGACCCTGTTAAGAAAGAAACTGATCATACCGAGGCCGCAAATAAGGTTAATAAAAACACTACACAGGAGACGGTTTGCGATGAGAACGAAAATGAACAAGTAAAACAAAAAAACTGCTCCGAACCGGCAGAGATCACATCAGAGGAAGTCGTTCCTCCGTCACCACAGTCCAAGCAGCCAAAATCAAGCCAGTCTCGCTACCAAACATCAACAGCCAACGTGCTCTCAAGCAGCAACCTCAGAGACGATACAAAGCTGCTTCTAGAGCAGATTTCTGCTAATAGCCAAAGCAGGAACGAGGCTGCCAAAGAGTCTCCTGTGACCGATGACGAGAAAGAAGACGAAGCTGACAAAAATGCCAAAAGGGAGAAAGAAAGAGGGATCAGGTCACTTAGCAGAGGGCAGCCTAAGACAGATGAGGAGCGTGACAAGCTGTTGGAGAAGATTCAGCATATGAGGAAGGAGAGGAAAGTTTACAGCCGATTTGAGGTATAAATAAAGTTAACGCCATCTTTACTAATACCAATTTAAATGTATGTTGTGTTGCCCCTGTCATATTCTGTCTCCATTACTTTCACAGATGGCACCTTAAATGGGATCCAAAGAAATTTGAGAGAATAAACAGCGCATACAGTGCGTTTGGAAAGAAAGCAAAGCCGATTAAAAGCTGAAACGATGACCAAGACATTTTTTGACCAAAGACATGTTGCCTGTTCTCGGCAAACAAGGCATATTATGCGAAGAGGCAGGAGATCCTGTTCCAATTATATGTGCCATGACCAACAGAGGGCTCCTTCCTGAGACTACATGTGTGTGATCTGATGATGATGAATGATATGTTTTACTGACTGCATGGGTAAAGTGCAATGTTTGCAGCAGGATGTTTCGGTTATGACATCTGTCCTTGCTTTTTTGACAGTCATTACATTGGCGTTAGCTGGTTTTAAGAAAACATGTGACGTAAAAAAGTGTAATAAATAATCTTAAATAGTCAGAGTTTGTAAAACTGTAATATACTGTAGTTGATATTGTACTATTTCACTATCATGTTAAACAAAGATGCTGATTATTACATGTGTTTGTGCATATATAAATGCATATCCATGCAGGACTATTGTAGTTCTGGTGTAAATACATTGTCGCTTTAGTCTTTGTAATCTGAATCAAACATGGAATTCAAAAATGATAACCTGACCCTAACCTGAGATTGAAGCATCTTAAACATGATGTACCTGCAATATGAATGTGTACATCATTGCACATCATACATATATATAGTTTTTTGTTTCTTTTTTCTATCCAACATTATTCAGTAGGAGTCATTGAGGTTGAATGTTAATCTTCCAAATTGCACCTGGTTGCCTTAAAGGGCCAGTTCACCTAAATGACCTGAGTCATCCAAATTATTTTTATTTTGATGATTTGTGACAAACAAACAAACATGAGAAAAAAATATGTTGCGTTTTAAATGTTTAAATGTAATTTTTGTCGATGTAAATTCAAAGCTACCAGCATGGCAATATTCCACTTGGGGTAAGGGACTACATAGGGTGTTATTGTTTGTAATTTGCTTGAACCAACCCTTTAATTGTCTCTGAGAAGGTGCTTTTTACAATGAAAACTTTTCATGTACACTGAAACAAGAAATTCTGAAATTGCAAAGACTTTACACAACAGTATGTAGAATTGTGCTCTGAAATTATGGATTTATGAATCCTGTCTGTCTTCAGCAACACTTGCCATTTGTAAATAAAATGTCTTTAAAATGTTGTGTTTTTCTGGCTTCTGTGAGCCTTACACTGCAAAATTGCAAGACGGATTAATTCACATTTTTCATGTATTGTCCTTTTTCAAAGCAGACATTTTGACTTAATAATAGTCAATAATAGGAAAAGCCCAGGTCTTACTTACACCATTAACGATGGCTCCGTTCTATTCAAGGCACCCTGAAACTGAAGCAGCTAAATGGATCATCATTTTTATTATTTACCCCTGTGCTTCTCCTACTGGACATGTCTTCTGTAAAATAAAAATAAAAAAAGACCTATTCTTTTTTTAATCCATCTCTAAAAATATATAATATATGTTCTGACAGTACGTGAGAAATCAGATCTGAAACATTGCACTAATAATACACAAATGACTTTTTACTAGTTTTTTATTGATTTATTTATGACATAATTGGAAGTCTGTTGTCCAATGTGAATTAATGAACATGTCTTTCTCTTCTTCAGCTTAATGAAATAATCCATGGAACTGCTAATGTAACCAACTTGTACTTTATATAATATATTGTTTTGCCACGTCGCACAACACACAGATGAGGTGTCATAGTTTATTGCAGTCTACTAGATATTGTGCAATGACTTACTCTGATTTCCACTCTGGCACAAGGCAACCATTAATCTCATGGATGTCTCACTCCAACCCTCCCTCTACCACCACCCTCAGGACAAGATTATCCGTTACTACCACCGTGCAAATCCCTGAACACGCTCACACTCGCCAGAACACGAAGTCAAAAGCAAACTTAACAATTGTGCCCTTCTTGAACCTAAGATTGCAAAATTGTGTCGGAAGGTTTTCATCAAACAACCAATAAGATATGATCAAAGGTCTTCTAATAAACTGCACACCTGATGCTGGGTGGAGATTTCAGTACATGTTATGACAACACAGAATCAACTCTGGGTCTCTAGTAAATGCAGAGTTT
The DNA here is from genome assembly GCA_943593645.1 of Bovichtus variegatus. Lineage (NCBI taxonomy): Eukaryota > Metazoa > Chordata > Actinopteri > Perciformes > Bovichtidae > Bovichtus > Bovichtus variegatus. Next base: position 17,751,525 of record CALSCE010009347.1, read on the forward strand.
CCCAAACTGTTGCCAGCTGTAATGAGACTGAAATATCAGTTCAAGTGTCAATTGGGTCAAATGGTACTGATTCACTTACTTAACTTGAAATTGGACGCAGTCACATGCTCACATTGGTTATGAAAGAAGGACTCCTATGCAACATAAGAAACAGTGGGCCTCTTGTCTCCGCTGCTTGCAAACGTTTTGATAAGCTCGTGCTGAATTACACTAATCTTTAAAGAACCTTCGCTGCTCTAAGTACGTCAAGTTTGAAGGGAAAACTCACACTATCAAAAGTAGTTTCTTGTGCCAGTGTTTCATTTATTTGTTGTTAGGGATCAGTATAAGCATATGTTAGAATGACCCTAACTCTGAGGAGAGTGTACCACATCGCAGCGTTCAGCTGGTATGCTTTTGTTGTGAAGAGTCTCGCAGCTAAGGATGGAGATGAGCTACCACCGGGAATCTTTGTGTATGGAGGACCTTGGAAGTACCTTACTTTTTTAAATCTGGTGAGTACATTACTATCTATTGCAGATTTGAAAAATGTGAATAAATGATCATGAAAAAAATAGTTTTGCTTGCAATATTTCAGTTATTACAGATGTCATTCTTTGGACTGGCGTCACTGAATGATCTACAAGCTGGGGGAAAGACGGAGAGCACTCTGAACAGATGTAAAGACCTTCTCTTCTCTGTCTTTGCTTTCCCTGTGGGCATGGTGAGACAATTTTGACAATCCTACATTATTTATCATAAAACAAGAATTGTGCTGCTGTGCTACTATTACCTCCATGTTCTATGCATTTCTTTTAGTTTGTTGTTCTACTTTTCTGGACGATCTTTGCCTATGACAGAGAATTAGTCTACCCAGCTACCATTGACACCTTCTTCCCCCCCTGGATAAACCATGCTATGGTGCGTAAATCTGCATTATCAACAACAGTATGCAAATATTGAAATAATCCTGATTCTCCTGTCATGTCATGTTGAACTCCTAAAGTCTGTGACGTTTCACTACTTACATATGTTCATAGAACATACATCTGTTTATTCCACATATCCACATATTTATATTTATTTAGAGCATACAGTATTTCAGTCCACTGTACAGTATTTTGAATGTCACATTCTATTTTATCTTACTCTACTTTATAAGTATACCTGTATATTTGACTTATTCCTTCATTTTCCTTGCACCATTTTGTCTCTTGCACTATTATATTTCACTCTTTTATTATCTTAAGTTTACTGTATGTTGCAGTGTTGGAGGAGCCTGGGACTTAAGATTCTCATTGCGAACAACTACCCTGTAGCTTTTGTGCACATCACAACAAAGACGTAAAGAATCTATGAATAAACCATCACTCAAAGTAATTATTTATCCCCACTGTTTTTCTCAGCACACATTCGTCTTACCCATTTTACTTGGAGAACTGCTGGTGCAGCCTCACGTCTACCCACGGACTAAACATGCACTTGGAGCATTAGGAGGTGTGGGCGTGGCTTACTTATTTTGGTAAGTGTCGAGTCAGCATTTACAGCAGAATCATGATTAAAACAACACTTTTAATAGGCATAAAGTTAACACATAACTATTACAGCATTTTAAAACAATACAATCCTTCTTGATTAAATAACTTTCATTAGAAGCAGACTCTTTCATACATCTTAATGCAGCTAAAAGTACAGCAGTGCCCAAATGTGTCTATGTTCTTGCTCTAACTAGTCGAGACTAGTCCGGTGCAGCAGTGTTTGGGGGAGTTCAGCAGCTTGAGGGGTAAAACCTTCAAATATTGGCTCACATACCGCAATGCTGCCTAAAGACCCTTATATCTGCTGGTACACACCATACATATATGCTGTGGATGAGATTCTTTACAATGCTGTTACAATCTTACAATCAATGTCCTCAGTGTCAGTGGGTGGAAGCAAATATGTGCCAGTGAATATTTGCACAAGAAATATAATTCTTTGAGACAAGACCGTGCAAGATGCCCTAACAGATAGAGTGATACTGTTTTCTTTTTCTCCCTCTCTCTGAATATGTTCTGCAGGATTATATGGGTGTACTTGTCAGTTGGGATTTGGGTGTATCCCCTTCTTGCACACTTCAGCACTGCCGGTCTGGTGGGCTTCTTCTTTTTTAACATGTCGGTGGTGGCGTTTCTCTATGTGCTCGGAGACAAGCTCAACAGCCATGTCTGGAGTAAGACACATTGCGTTTACTACTGAGACAAGCATAGGGATACATGTTGATTTGTGTCTAATCTGTCTTTTTTGTCTCCTTTACTCTAGGTAAGGACATGACCAGTGGTGGACAGTAACTAAGTACATTTACTCAAGCACTGTACTTAAGTACAATTTTGAGGTACTTGTACTTTGCTTGAGTATTTCCATTTCCTGCTACTGTACTACTTCGACTCCACTACCACTACATCTCACAGGGAAAATTGTACTTTTTACTCCGCTACATTTATCTGATAACTTCAGTTACTTGGAAGAATTCAATTAATAATACAAAATATAATCAACAAACGCGTATCATGTATTATTATAGGTTAAGATAAAACTCGATCGATGCCTTGGTGAAATTTACAAGCCACTCAGCAGTATATATATATAGTAAAAAATAATAATTACTCCTCCTTTACAAGCTACAATATAAAAGTGTTGAACACATTAAATATATTTCAATAATATAATAATTACTATTCTGAAATGGTCCGCTGTGCCGAATTAGTACTTTTACTGTTGGTACTTTGTATATTTTGATGAAAATACTTGAGAAACACATTCTTCCTCTTTCAAATGAAAAGTTGAATTGATAAGCAACACAAGGCACCGTTGGCAAAATAAATACACTCAGGGGTTTTGCTTCTATAGCCTTTGTTGTTCTGCTATGACCAGTAGCTTATGGCGGCTAATGTTAGCTAGAGTTAGCAAACCTGCGATAAAACTTGTACCTCAGAGGTACATGTCAGAGTTCAGCTTTACAGCTCAACAAAGCCGTATTTAACATTGTACAATGACTTGAATAATGCAATTTAAACATCAAAGCAAGCATAATAAAGCACGTACCACTGACAGCAACAGCACAATCATTCCTTCCTTTTCTATATTTTCATCATGAAATCAAAAGCGGTGGACTTTAAATGTAATATATCAGAGGCTGTTTCCCACAAATTATACAGTCAGGCAATAAAGGAAGCAGTCAGGATCCACCATCAACGTGATCTCATATATTAAGCGCCATTGAGTTCCCATCTGCGCAAAGGGGAGGTCATGCCATATTCATTAGCAATGTCATGTTTGATCTGAATAAAGTGCATATTTTTCCATTAATCATGGAACAACTGGAGGGGCTGCTGAAATAACTTGACTTGTGGTAATCCAAACCACAATGCGGAGAAGCCTTGATTTGGTGCCATCCCAAATCCATGGATAAATCCCGGAACAGCGTTGTGCTGTCCATTTATTTCTGTAAGGAAATCAGGGAACACGCAGGTCTCTGAAGCCTTTAAGATGGTGGAGATAGTTTGGATCTGCATCCACCAATCCAACTGAAAGGATCCTGGTCAATAAATGCAAATCTTCTTCACTCAGGTCCTTCTGTTGAAGAGATGAATGTTAAAAATGTCATCTGAATTATCATAAATACTTCCAGCATTTCACTTTGGATAGTTACTTACTTTCTTACTGTTGGCAAATGATTCAGGTAGTTGTATTTTTTGAGGTTTAATTCCCTGTAAAAAAGGACAATAAATATTTCATCATTACAGAGAATCACTCCTTATGTCATACTTCCTTGAACTGGTCACTTCCTCTAGCAGCGGAGGTGCAGTTTGTGTTTGTTTCTGTCTTTTAAAGGTTGATTTATGTCTAATTCTTTATCCAAATGATATTGTAAAACAGAAAACCATACACAGTAAAGGATTACTTACCTCTTTGAGTCCTTTTGAAAAGCACATTATGATGAAGAGCAGGCCAACAACGGCCTGAGCATGTTAAAAGAAAACACCGTTCAATATTACATAGATCACAGTCCTCATTGGACAAAACATTTAATTAGTTGACATGAAGGAATTAAGATAATGTATAAAGAGGTTTTTACTTACTCCCAGCAATTGCAACATTTGTATTTCTCTTGGTTCTGTCCTGCTTCTGCGCTGATTTGTAGCTTATGTGAGTAAAAAAAGGTTCCTTCTGCTCTGAGACATCAGGCTACAGTGCGTAGGTCACATGGGAAAAACCCACGAAGAACCTGCAATACAGGATTCACTGGATTTTAACAAGCACCTGTTGTTACAACTGAAATATGTGAATCATCAGACACATGTGCTGTTACGCAAATGTCTGCGTAAATTGGGCTGTTGTTGTGAAAAGAGGTCTATCATTGCCTGTCAGTGTTAACGCAGTCTGAGGTTTAGAATGTAGCCTCTCCGTCTGTCTGTCACCTACAAATAACTACAAAAGAAAAGAGTTACGTCTGGCCCATGATCTATGATTCATATTGTATGCAGCGTTGAGAACTTGGAAAACATGAGAAAAATCACTATCTGTCAGTTTGACTTCTATCTAGCTAACATACTTTGAAAGTGTATTGATTGAAAGTAATATTGTATTGGAGTTAAAATGTTCTACAACATACTGTTTCACCAAAAGTCTGTGTTGTGATAACATTGTTTTAAACTTATTTATTCATCAAATAGTACCATCAAATAATACCACTAAAGCCCTTTGTCTGGAGGCTGTCCACTGAAATGTTACTGGAAAGTGTTATGAAGCAGTTGAATGTAACTAAATGAATGTACTCATGTGAGTACAGTTTTGAGGTACTTGTATTTTACTTGAGTACTTATATTTAGTTTTACTTTTTAATACTTTTGCTCCACATTTAAGAAGTAATATCATACTTTTTTGCTCCATTACTTTTTCTTGCTGTAGTTACTATGATTTTTCATACAAAATAAGAGTATTTATGTTTATACATCTATAAAATGCAATACTTTTTATAAAGTGCCCAACAGTATAAAAGGTCTGTCAATTTAGCTCCACCAGGACCTGTTACAATAAAAAAAATTCTTAGACGTGAATACATCAGTATTAACAATCCAAAATATATTTAATGATACTTTAACATTTAATGGGCCATATTTCAGTAATTCAAGTACTTTTACGTAAGTAAGAATTTGAAGACTTTTACTGTCAGGTTTTAAAAAATGTTTATTGTTGTAATACTACAATATTACTAGTTATTTTTGTCTATCACACTCACCAGAGGGGGGCAAAGATGTTTTTATGGTTGTCCTGTGGTATCACCAAAGACATAGTCTTCTAGATATTCTTTGGTAGCTGAAGTAGTTAGTATAGTTGGGCTGAAGTGCGAATAAACATTATCATATGATTTCCTTATTTCATAAAAACATTTCCATTGATGAGGGAGTGAGATTCCACCAGAGGGAGACAAATGTATCAATGACATCACCTTATTTGACATTTCATCAGGTTGACTAATATGGTTTGTAAAAAGCTAATTTAGGGCAAGCAGATAAATCCTTCCAGTAGATAATTGCATGAAGTGAGCAACCTTTTAATAGAATAAAAATAATTACACTTATACATTTTATATTATATTGATATTACGAGTTTTTGAATAACTGTAATCTCATCTCACGTATTAGAATTCTAGTGTTTATATAGTATGCCTATACATTTTAATTTTACGACTCTTTGGTACCTTTATATATTAGTATATATTCGTATGTTGCCCTCAGCATGTTTTTCCGTATTAGCCTATATTGTAATTTATTTTCTGATTGTATCGTCTTTTAGAGATATTTGATAACAATATGAGCACTGACAACCCTCTCAGGTGTGTGTGTATACGACTTTATCGGAGTGTGTTTTGTGCATACAGTATGTGTGCATATATAGCTGCAGGGGACGCATGCGCGTGTGTTCCCCATCTAGAACGTTGTGGATGCATCGCGACATTTCTCAGGAGAATAAAGTTACATTTATGTAAAAGCAGGAACACTTCCGGTTAAATGAGTGTGCCTTCAAATTAAAAGGCAATACATTTACACTTCGGTTACACTGCAATTTAAAATGTGTTTAGATAATCCCGAAAGTACTATCAGTAGCTGGTGAGACCAGAAAGCACAGTTGATGTACTGTCTTGTAAGCGTTGCCGCTATGGCACTACAATACGAGGTTTCTTTTTTAAAGAAAAACCGGACATTCAGAGTCTAGTACAGCTAACTTGACGGGTTTCTTCAACAGTACGGTACAGTAGTTGTTGACAGACACTGGAGTGGAGGGATTGGGTAGGATTATTTTTTTTTTTTTACAACTGGCTGGTAATTGGCCTTTGATATTAAATACTGAAAGTGTGCTGGTATGTGCGTTTTAACAGTCGGACCAACTAGCGCGCAAACCCTGGAAGACAATTACATTGTCACATCTGGCGGGTTTGGTAAGATTTGCCATTTGGCTTTAACGTTAAAGAAAACTTAACGAAGGAACCGGATTGTAACTTGTTTACTGCTTTGACAAGACGTAAAGGAACAACACATCTTTAAATTACTTTACATAACTATGCAGCCACCTTACTAAATTCACTCTTGGCTAATTTGTATGGGAAGCGACTCACGTTAGCTTGCTAACATTACAGCACTGTTGGAGAAAGGCTATGCTATAAAGATGTTAACACGTGTCGAATGCTTTTATTAAAGATGTTTCCTTAAATCGTTAACTGTCATTGCTAACTGTTCTACTATAACGTTAAATAAAGCCAAATTAACTTAGTCAAGTTGCCTCAGTAATGACTGCTCTGCCTCCCCTGTGAACGGACGTCAAGAGGCATGCTAGCTGTTTTTATTCGAGGGTCTCCAGTCATAACAAGAATAACACTTCCGTTTTGAGTATTATAAACATATTCATATACATCTCAGAAGAAACACGGCAGTTATTGTTTTTTTAACAGCGGCCATTACTCTGAACTCTTAGTTGTGCGTTAAATCTGTTTAAATACAACATTTTAGTAATACATTTTCAAAACATGTTTAGACGTGTGCTTTAATTTGGAATTCCAGACGCCCCAAACGGAAGTCGTGTTTTTCGGTTATTTAACCGTTAATTGAACTATAGCTTACTTGGCTAATCTGTTTACAAATGACCTGGCCAGCTCCGGGTTCATTGAATTTGTGATATATATATATATATATATATATATATATATATATATGTATATATATTATTAAATCTTAAAGGTATCAATTAAGCTAGTCACAAGAGCGCGTGCCTTTTTATATAGCGATCATGTAAATAGCCATAACGTTATTTGGCTACCTTGCTAGGTGGAACCAGATGAAGTGTATCCTGCAACCTAAAGTATGGACATCTGAATGTGCTCTGTAAGGTTATATTAGCCGAGGTGTGTCTCTCGTTTTCTCAGAGACGGGGATCCTGCTGGCGTGCATAGCCAAAGGGGAAAGCTACGATGCTGTGCTGGGGAAATGCTTCCTACGGACAGTTAGGCTTGGGTGGGATAGATGAAGAGATTGTGGTGGAGCCACGAAAATGTGAATTCTTTCACGGGAAGAAAGTGTGCGACGTGGGGTGTGGCCACAGACACACAGCCTTCCTGCTGGAGGATGGGACAGTATACACGTGTGGCTGCAATGACCTGGGGCAGCTGGGGCATGAGAAGTCCAGAAAGAAACCAGGTTGGACATATATATACAATTATTTATTTTTGTTTTTTGATACCGGCTGGGGGAATAATTAATGACATTTCTCTTTGTCTCCTATCAGAACAGGTTGTGGCCCTAGATGCACAGATCATACTCGCGGTGTCATGTGGAGAGTCCCATACACTCGCCCTGAATGACAAAGGGCAGGTTTTCTCATGGGGTCAGGGGTCAGATGGGCAGTTGGGCCTAAATAACTTTGAAGAATGTGTTCGTGTGCCTAGGTAAACTAATGTTTCATATTTACTGATTTTCCTGAAACCTTTTTATTTATTCTTTGGTATAACACACTATTTGATCATGCTTTGTTGTGTAATGCTCGATAAGCACTTTCATGTCCGATACTGATATTGCAACCTTGACCGGTACCGTTAATAATGCATTTGTATGGAAATACAAAATACTTAAATACATCATGTTCAAACTGTGGAACAATTATTCTACTCCGATAAAGGAAGAAATACATAGCCAACAACATGACTCAGTTATGCTTTACCGCTTTTACAAGTGCTAACTTGTGCAGACATTTAACAAGCATTTAGACTAACAAAGGAATTATAATTACAGTGTAAAATACTGGACGTAATTTAACACCGATTGTAGCCTATACCTCAATGACAATTGTTGGCAGATAGTTTAGACTAATCGATTTTATGGGATTATACCTTCTTTTTTTCTTTTCTTTTTTTCTGATATCCGATCCAGTTATTTTGGCCAGGACTAGACTGATACTGAGTATTGGATCGGCCCATCCCTAATTTTAAATATCAAAAGTAACCTTCTTAATTACATTCTGGTGCGCGTGAGATTCATTTAAACTTGTTTTTAAAAAGTGTCTTAAACACAAACAATGCTTATTTCTTTCTTTTCAGAAATATCAAGAGTTTGTCAGATATACAAATTGCTCAGGTAGCCTGTGGGTATTGGCACTCCCATGCACTTTCAAGAGGTGAGGATGGTTTGTACCCACATAATGCACATTTATTCATTCAGCTTATTATGTTTTCCACATGTTAAGACATACTACATTATGTCTAATTCTTCTCATAGGGGGCCACGTCTTCTCCTGGGGCCAGAATCGATATGGACAACTTGGGCTAGGAATAACCGGACAGAGCATCTCCATGCCCCAAATCATTCAGTCTGTGCAGGGCATTCCTTTTGCTCAGATATCAGCAGGCGGTGCTCACAGCTTTGCCCTCACTCTCTCAGGAGCGGTGTTTGGTTGGGGGCGCAACAAGTTCGGTCAGCTGGGTCTCAATGACAGCAATGGTGGGTGGTCTAACTCCTTAACTACCACTACTACTGAAGAGCATTCAAGCCAGAACCTCAGACTGATTGTCAGAAGGTCTTTTCCAGATCGGTCTTTCCCAACCCTGCTGAAGTCCCTCAGATCGCAGAGAGTGATTTACATCTCCTGTGGAGAAGATCACACAGCAGCACTGACCAAGTTAAGTTATATATCTTTTGGTGATTTGATAAAACTGCCGTGTTATGTGTGGAAGATCGTGATTTGAATCAGTGGTTGCTTTGAATCAATATGTTTTGTGATTAGTGGTGAATTCATGTTTTTTTTTTTTTTTTTTACAGCCTTTGATTTATTAACTTTTTAGAGTTTCGACCATCATTCCTGACTGTAAATATGATATTTTATGGTGGGCTAGTGGTTAGGCTTTCAAGTAGACCACCGGATGGTTGTGAGTTTACTACCAGGGGACCATTGAGCCCCTGAGCAAGGCGCTTAACCCTGAGTTGGACAGAGGTGTAAACAGTTGCAAAACAGTAAGTAAAAGTATATAAAAGGTTTTGTTGAACCCGGATGTAGCCCTTCAAAATCTAAGAGATTGCTTTACTTTAGGTAATCATCTTAATATACAGCTCAATCATATCTCATCAATTAAACTGCTAAGCAATGCTGTCATGATTAATATGAATGACTGACATTATTTTAAAAAGTAAAACAAAAAACCTTAATTTCACACTGCTACAATTTGGTTATTGGGAGCTAAACAACAACTATGTTTACCTACGGAAACATTATTTGTCTAGTTAAGTAGTTGGTAGATGCAAAGGCACATTTCCTGTCTAGTAAGTTTTTATTTCAGTGGTGGAGGATCCCTGAGACTTACAGGTTAAAACATATCCCGCGACGGAGTGTAGTGTTCTTTAGCTGGCTGTTTCCTATTAATAAATAACCGGATTGAATTCACTAACATGATTACACCCTACATGCTTTCTCACTCAGTCCCAACCCTGTATACTGTGGTGTCTGCCAACACTCTTGTTCTTGGGAAAGTCTGAAAAAACGGGTGTTGCTGCTTTTACAGGAGGGAGGTGTGTTTACGTTTGGAGCAGGAGGATACGGACAACTTGGACATAACTCCACAAACCATGAAATCAACCCGAGGAAAGTGTTTGAGCTCATGGGAAATGTGGTCACGCAGATTTCATGCGGAAGGTAAAAATGTACAGTGTGTTTTTACACGTTTTAGTTCAACCATGGAATACTTACCATATTTGTGTATTGACGTCAATGTACATAAAAGGTAAATGAGCATAATTGAATTACATTAAAATGTGATAAAAGAACTTTTCAAATGACGGTGCAATTCTAAGGCAGCACACGATGGCTTTCACACCCTCCTGTGGAAAGATGGATGCATTTGGGCTTGCTGGTAATGGGCAGCTTGGTACTCGCTCAACTTGCAACAGAAAAAGCCCCGCCCCCGTCAAAGGCCCCTGGGTAGACTCCAATTCTCCAACTGATACAGGTGAGACACTGTAAAGCTGCATCGAGTATTTTCTAAGGACCACAAGGCAGAACCCCACAACAAAACTCACAGCAGCAAAGACTTCATATAATAACTTATTAAGCTCTTAACGCAGAATTTTTCTTCCTGGTTTGGTTTGTCATCTCCTCAGAAAAATCTCTGTGTTTCTGTGGTTTGCTGGATGTTGACTTCCTCCATCGGCCACTCATTTAGTTCAGCTAATGAACAATTAGCCATGGCAGATAATGTATCGTGTAATGCCCACAGTTATATATTGCTGGACACTTAGGCACTCAACCATGCAGACTGATAAACCGAAACAATGAGCAGAAAGCGGCAAAAACCTACAGGGTCGGTTGTTTATTCTCAGGGGAATCTGAAGAAGTGTCAACACATTTGATATCATGTTAATATCAAAAATATGATGGATCTTTAAGATGACACGTTGCACTTCTACTCTGTATACACACGTGTCATCCCAACCTCCTGATCTATCCATTTATTCTTGCTGTCATTACATAACATTGCAGACTCGGAGCCCGGCTGTTGTGTCAAGAGGATTTATGCCGGAGGAGACCAGAGCTTTGCCCACTATTGCACTGCCAATGTAAGTTGTCATAACAAAGGGCTTCTTATATTTTGAGGTTTCTTACAGCTGCTTACAAATCTTCGCAAGAAATTGCAAGAATTGTGTCACTTTACATGCAATGAAATTATTTGTTAGCCCCTGATTTGGTGACAAAAGGGTGCATTGGTTTTTAAATAGACACACTAGGAACTGTTTAAATTAGAACTACAACATACAGGAGAAGGAACTTAAGTCCCCATTCAAATTAAGGGAGACTGCGACACATGTTGGTCTTAATCTAAATCTTGTAGCCATGTGTATAAAGGCTTTATATACAACGGAGAACCTGCATCTTTGTGATTTTTGTTTTTGATTGATTCAAGTATCGCTTCTTCTATTTAGTTTTAAACGGTACACACACATTTCTCAAGATGCAGCATGGTTAAAGTGAATAGCACTTAGATTTTTAACATTTAGAGCTTTAATTCTTCAGATGCATACTCTCCTTAACTTTATTTTACCAAAGTACATGATTTTAATAGAATCTTTTGTTGTTGTTGTTGTTGCAGATACTCCAGGAGATAGATGAAGTGAGGATACAAGATCCTTACAGGAAGATGTGCACCTTGAATGAGGATATCATACACAAGTGGTGCAACCACTCACCAGGAAGACTCCCGCTAGAAATCTCTAAGTAAAGTCCTCTCCTCACAACAACCTTGGCTGACATGTCATTGTTGTTATTGTTACTTGTGTTTCATTGTCGACGTAGTTTTACAGTTGGACACGTTGTTATGATTCTGAAAGTCCTTAATTTCCTTGTGAAGAGTCGCCGCACTAATTACTTGTCTTTTATGATTCTTTTAGTGAGATCGACCTCGTGTTCTCCTCAGCAAGCTGCCTCAATGGATCTTTTCTGTCAACGAGGTATTCACATTTTAGATGAAGTTCGTTTTCATCTACAGTCTGGTCAGAGAGTCTTTATTATTTTTTAAATCCAATTTTTAAAAAATGTTTTAACTCATGTGATCCTTTTTACAAATGATCTTAGTCTAAGTTGAGAAATCCTTACCATATGTTGGTTATCTAGTAACCAACGTAGTATCTATCTTTGGTTACTAGTATCTAGTAACCAAAGTAACAGACCTACCTGGGCTGTATTTATTCGATTTATTCTTTACCCTCTTTGTGATTCATTGTTTTTCTACCAAAGTAATGTTTTAACCGATCTTAATCAGTTTTATTGTGCGGGCATTTGACCTTTTTGGAATGCTACCGATACAGTCTCATATTAAATGACTATTTTTTTACACAGTCATCCAGATCACTACAGTACCGGCAGTAAATGTTCAGGGGTTGATATGAGCATTGCTCGCCTCCTGTTGCACCGAGCGGTCCAACAAGATCACCATGAGATCACTCAGCAGGTCAGTCAGAGTCAATTACACAATAATTGTTCTGATATTGTTTCATATGCTTTATATTTGCTGTACATGTACATAACAGCAGTCCACCTGCACTAACGGATTACAAAAAGAACATTTTCAGTTTCTGCAAACCAACATTTCTCACACTCTTTTCAACAGTCTGATCTTGTCACTTTTTTCCTTTTGTAAGATACTCGTATAATTTGGATTTGGTGTAGTTGGATTGATTAGATGAGGACACAGTGTATAACTGTCTGAGGTGTACATATGCAGCCTCAGTTGGCCCCCTTCCCCTTCTAATAAATGCATTGTCACACATATACATATAACTGAATCAACAATCTCTAGTGGTTTTTAGAGTTTATAACACATTAAAGACAATATGCACAATCTGAAATCTCAGCTTGTTTCAGTCCTCTTTTCTCAACATACTGTAATTACTGCGTAATGGTTTCACTATGAGGATTTACAACATTATTTAACATTATTCCCTCCATAGTTTTTTATACCCTGGGCATAGGACAATAGTGAAGACATATGAAGTAAATGTATCATACAAAATAGAACTACATATATACAGAGGTGTAAACAGTAAGTAAAAGTATATAAATGGTTTTGTTGAACCAGGAAGTAGCCCTTCAAAATGTTCTTTAGCTGGCTGTTTCCTATTAATAAATAACCGTATTGAAGTCACTGACATGATTGCATCCTACATGCTTTCTCACTCAGGGCAGAGGACAACGGTGAAGAGATATATATCTCCGGCTCCTACACTGAGAAAGGATTACTGTGTTTCATGATAACAGACAACTGAATCACTGTAATCATGTTTTATATACCGAATTAAGAATTAGTTTCCACCGAGTGCTTGCCCAGTCTGTTGCAACATAGTAATAGCACAATAAAATTTACAATTTAAGACACTTAAAGGCATAATAGGTATACTATAGGTAAATTAACCCCAGTATTAATTTACTTTGTTTTATTACAAATTAGGACTGTAATGATATCAGATTTTCACTACACGATAATCGAGGCCAAAATAATTCACAATGAGAATATTATCAAGGTATCTAAATAAAATGTGCATTTGAGAGAAGGGTCTGTTACCATAACTGTACAAAAAGAATGCTGGATTATTTGAACAATATTCTCATATGTGTGTTATTAACATGATATCTATTTTTCATTTATTTATTTTTTTTATGATTTTGAATATGTCATTGTTGCACTTTGCCCCACCACCTTCTCGACACGGTGATTATGAAACAGGCACTGAGTCAGAAAAGTGCATCAATTAGGGATTATTACATCATCATAACAGACCTTTATAATTTCCTCTGTCCCCTCAGATTGCTGCCAGTCTGGAGAAGAACCTCATTCCCAGATTAAGCAACTCTCCTCCTGACATTGAAGCCCTGAGACTCTACCTTACTCTTCCAGAATGTCCTCTCTTCAGTGACCGAAATAATTACGTGACCATCGCTATCCCGTTTGCCAAATCACTCCTCAGTCTGAAAGAGGCTCCACTGAAAGTGCTCGGTAGGATAGAGAACTTTTTTTTTTAATGCTCTACACCACACGTAATGCAACTGTTTCTCTGTCATTTTCTGCTATTCTCCACAATATGTTTGGTCTTGTATTTGCATCAGGAAACTGGTGGTCTACGTTTGAGCCCCCAGTCTTCCAGCGGCTGGTTGAGTTGTACAAGGAAGTGGTGGTGTATCTGCTTCAGATGCACAAGATGGGCATTCCCTCGGTAGAGCAAAGAATCTTCACCTGTTTCCTGGACACGTCCCTCCGACTCCTGGAGATCCTGCACACGGTGAGAAATAAAAAGGAAAAATCCACTGATTTGTTTTTACAACAGCTATTGCGTGTTCATCATACAGCTACCTGGTACCATACAGGTTCTTGGCCAATTCCGATTTTTTTTTTTTTACAAGTCTGATTTTTCTCATTATCTTTCTTTCTATGTGGCGCATATGTGTACATGTGACCGTCAAAAAGCGGACAATTCCAATGGATCAGTGCATCTCTAGTACCTGTTGATAACATTAATTTTTCTGTTTCTTCAGGTGAGTGAGAGAGCAGGACACATCATTCAGTACGATAAATTCTACATCCATGAGTTGGATGACCTGATCGACATCAGGAATGACTACGTCACATGGATTCAGAGGCAGATGTACCCACTGGTGAGTCCACTGTTGATGTCAGCTCCACGATTCACTTAATTACATTTGTCTATGTTAATGCCTTCCTATGAACCATTTGTTTATGCCTCTGTATCCTCAGGGTCAAGATGGTGTGGTGACTCTGTGCAGGTATCCCTTTGTGTTCGATGCCCAAGCGAAGACCACACTGCTTCAGACTGACGCTGTAATACAGATGCAGGTAATAAGGAGCCTGTATCTGTAACTCTGAAGCATATAAATATGTCAAATCATTCATCATCCCCTTGTTATACTGATAGATGGCAGTGGACCAGGCACAGATGCAAAACTTTAGCTCCATGTTCATGCCAGCGGTGGAATCTGTCAACCCGTGCCTCATCCTCATCGTTCGGAGGGAAAATATTGTTGGAGACACCATGGAAGTCCTCAGGAAGTCCAAGAACGTTGACTACAAGAAACCACTCAAGGTAAAAGCTGTTATAATGAATGTTTCCCATTAACAAATTAGCAAATGACTGAAGTGTATGTGAAAAGTGTTGCTCATAGTGACGACCCCATAGAAAATGGCTCTGCAGTTCCCTTCAGCGCTTTAGGGTCTTTCAGCCAGTTGTTTTGGTTCGGTCTGATTGCAGCAGGAAGCTGTTTCCAGCAACAACCAAAAAAGCAAGCTCTAAAAATCCACAGTACACTACTTGCCAAGCACACAGATAAAACGAGTGACTAGCTGGTGAACATAGTGGAGCATTTAGCTCCTAAAGAGACCTGTATGTTTTATTCGAAAGTTGGTGGAAACCAGATCTGAGCTAGAAGGAGAGTAATTATTAGACTTACAATCATCATGTGGACCAAAAAACTGACTTGTGATAAAGTGGAAAACAGTTGTAATAATGTGTCTAATTTAAGGTCTTATGTCATTTAATAAATAATGCATTATCTGTCATGGATCTCCGTCTTCAGACTTGATTCAAGAGATTCTGCAGACTGCTGGAAATTCAGTGATGATGAGGGTACACTGGTACATGTGCTATGGACATGCCCCAAAATCCTGAAGCTGGATGAAGGATAAAGATTCACTGTTATATTACTTATGTTGTAACAATGCAGTTTGTTTTCTGTCCAAAGCTTTATATATTAACTGTAGACTGTAAGGTGTTATCTGCTTTTTCATAACCTCTGAAGTATTGGACCCAGTCTGCTATTATGATTGGACGGCAAATCATTCTCAGGAACTCGAAGACGCCTGGAGAGCCACCTTTTCAGAACTGGATGTCTGAATTAGGAAACGTAGCTGCATATGAAAGAATGTCATGTAGGATGCAGGACAGGACAGAAACATATCTCTAAAGCGGGGCATGTATATTTCTTTTATAAAAGCATCCACACAAGGTGGAATCACACTGTATTTGATTACTATGTGAGAGATAAGCTTGTCTTTTGATTTTTATTATTATTTCATTTTATTTATGTATTTATTTTTTTTAATTATTTTATTTTAATGAATTATTTTTATTTCTATTTTCAGAGCTGTATGTCTCCTTGGCAAATAGCTTTATACGCAAGCCTCTCTATATGCAGGTTGACCCTTCTTGTGTCCGGGTTGGATATGGGACGGGGAGTTTGAGTCAGTTTGACTTAGAATGTAGGCTACGTCATCTGTTGTATGACTGATGTGTATATCATAAAATAAAAAATTGCAAGTCATAAACAATATCATGTAGCTTCAAGGATTCTGCTCCTAAAATACATGCAGTATATATTTACAAAGCTGTGATGGCATTTCCATTCAAACATAAAAGAATCCATATTTCTAATGTGTGTGACATTCATGGCAGGTGATCTTCGTGGGAGAAGAGGCCGTCGATGCAGGAGGCGTAAGAAAGGAGTTCTTCCTACTGATCATGAAAGAGCTGTTGGATCCAAAATATGGGATGTTTCGTTATCACGAGGAGTCCAGGCTCATCTGGTTTTCAAACAAGGTACTTACTGTATAATTCACCTTTTCTTTGTTCATGGCTGTATTTAAGTGCACTCTAAAACACCCCTCAGTAATAGGGACACTGAAGTAGTCATATTATGAATTGGTACGTGTTAATGCCATATCCTGTTTACAGGTTTTCACTTGTTTTGTGTTAGTACTTTATAATCTGCATTTGTAATTACATTGAGTAGCTAAATCATTGAAGGGACACATACAGAGTAAGCGCATACATTCTTTATATGCGCCTATTTTAGTTTGCTTGTGTATAGATGAAGGTATGAGTCATGGAGACTTTTAGTCTGTCCTCTAACAAAAGGTTTGACTGTCCTTTGCAGACCTTTGAGGACATTGACTTGTTCAACCTCATCGGGATCATCTGTGGTCTGGCCATCTACAACCTCACTATAGTGGAGCTCAACTTCCCTGTGGCCCTTTACAAGAAGCTCCTGAAGAGGAAGCCAACACTAGAGGACCTGAAAGAGCTAATGGCAGATGTGGGAAGGTCAGATCAAGGAACAGTCATCTGAGGTTCCCATTTAACATGTTTATGAATGTCAGTGTAACATGGTATTTTCTTAACTGCAAATGAACTCTTTTAATGTCTCAATTATATGACCAGACAGCGTGTTAATAGAAAGAGTTCACCCAATGTCTGTTTAAGAAAATAATGTCTCTGTTTCTGTCTCCTCTTAAACTAGGAGTCTGCAGCAGTTACTGGACTACACAGAAGATGACCTTGAAGAAACGTTCTGCTTGAACTTCACAGTAAGATGATTGTCAAACAGCCCTCTCTGTGATGGATGAAGTGTAAAATAAATAGTTGCTCTATATCACATCAGCAATATCTACACACTGTCTATTGTAATTCAGATCACAGAGGAGAACTATGGTGCCACAGAGGTCTTGGAACTAGTACGGAATGGCGAAGACATCAATGTCAATAAATCAAACAGGTAAAAAGTTCTCAGTTGTCCTGTTAACAAGTAGCAGATTTTTCCTGCCTGGAGTTGGATGAGAAGATCAAATCCACTCTCACCTCTGTACAGTAAATATGTAGCTGGAGCAGAAAGAAAAAAAAACTGCCACTCCTAAAGCTCACCGATAAAAACATTCTATGTTGTTTGCTTTTTCCGTTTAAAGACTGAAGTGTTAAAATCAGGACATTTCCAGAAAAATGACAAACTATTCCCTTGTGTTGTCCGTGAATCTCTCTAATTAAGTGTTTGTACCGAAAAACTCAGTCTCAGAATCGGCTTCTTTATTGCTTGATTAACTCTTCTGGTTCAAGAAATCTCATCATACTGCTGTCTTCCCACTGTATTTTGCATATCACGTGCTTACAAAGATCACTTTTATATTAAATCCTTTTTCCTCCTCTAGGCAGGACTTTGTCAATGCATACGTAGACTACGTTTTCAACACATCAGTGGCCCCGCTGTTTGAGTGCTTCCACGCAGGCTTCCACAAGGTGTGCGGTGGGAAAGTTCTAGAACTGTTCCAGCCAAACGAACTGCAAGCCATGGTCATTGGCAACACCAACTACGACTGGACGGAGCTCGAAAAGGTCTTGTTACATATAATGAATAATGGAAATATGTCATCTCACCAATTCATTCTTGGAGTCTCTTTTTTTTTCGTTCACCCATTTATGAAAGAGGTGGAAAAGTTTTGTCAGGTGATTTATTTTCCATCTTTCCAAGTGTTTGCTGTAATACTCATTTGGGCTACAGGGCGCTGAAGTGCAATACTCCCCCATAATAATGCTTCTCACTCTAAGTAGTGGATTTTCCCTTTTTACTTTTATACCATTCCTTTTGTTTTCCATGATATAAGATTATTGCTGATTTAGAGTCATTTAATTTTTTTCATGAATCATTCTTTGTCTTGATACATAACTTGATTTCAGAACTTGCTAACACACAATACATGTACCTTGTGTTTAGACTGCAGGGAGAAATTAAATCTCACCTGGAAGAAAACATGAACGCTATTAGTCCGATTTAGAGCATGGGTTAGTGGTGCAATGCAGCCTCTTGTGGCCGAAATGGGTATTACAGCAGAAAACACAAAACAAAATGACCTGCCAAAACTTTACATGTTTTACAGGTCACAACAGATGGCACTGTTGTAAGCACTGTTAGCTGATAGCTGCCAGTTCGGCCATGTTGAGAGCCGTGTGGAGGCAATCCTTCAGTCATAGATAAATTCATTTCAAACTGAGAACCATAAACACAGGAGAGAAAACAATTAAGATCAGACTTAGAAAATGGATCATCAGATTTTCTTTTCTCACTTGCCTCTCAAGGATTCCACAGTAATCTTATGAAAGAGGGCATTTTTAGGTTTTATATTTTTGTATGAAACCAGCATTACAGAAAACGATGAATGAAGTTTCTATAACTAGATGAAATGTGGCCTCTTACCTGTGTAAAAAGTTATTTTCCAAATATGTTTGATAACCTTTAATCTAGAAGTGTAAATCGATTTTTTTACATGCAATTTAAACAGATATTGAGTACCACAAAATGTGTCAGTTTGTAGTCAATTCAAATAGTACAACTAACTTTTGTCTCCACCTTTCAGAGTACTGAATACAAAGGGGAGTACTGGACGGACCACCCCACCATCAGGCTCTTCTGGGAGGTGTTCCACTGTCTTCCTTTGGAGAAGAAAAAGCAGTTTCTCTGTAAGTGATGCTCACCATGTATAAAAAAAATATGAGAAGGTGCCATTTTGGAAATCTGAATTTACTTATGTTTTATATTCATCTAGAAAAAATAAAACAATGTCTTTTGCCTTAACAGTGTTCCTCACAGGAAGTGACCGTATACCCATTTTGGGCATGAAAAACCTGAAGCTGGTGATCCAGCCCACTGGTGGAGGGGAGCATTACTTACCTGTGGCCCACACCTGCTTCAACCTGCTGGACCTGCCCAAGTACAGGAGTCTGGAAACACTCCGGGAGAAGCTTCTACAGGCTATAGATCACAATCAAGGCTTTAATCTCGCCTGATGGTACACAGAAATGCCTCGAACTCCATGTCTAGACTGTTGATGGCAACCACATTCCCAAATGTTTTGCTTCGCAGTCTGAATTCTGCTGTAAAAAATTGAACAAGGGTGGAAAGAGGAGTCCACATGGCACTAGGACAAATTAAGAGTTGGATGTCTTGACTTTCACAGGTAATCTTAATTTAGATTTTCCAGTTTTTATTCCCATGCCATCACAGTATTTGATGCTCTAACAAGTCGATTCACTTTTGATTTTCCTCTTGTAGATATGATTTTATTCATGTTTGTATATGACGAGTATGATGAAACTACTGGTATACTGTACAGGGTATGCATACAGCAACATAAACACCTGTGAAATATGATGAAAGGCAGTAGCACTACCTTTGTGAAGCTTATAATGGAATGTTAGTCTAACATTTAAAGTTCCACTATGGTAGTAGTTGCTGCATGGCTAATGCGGTGAATCATATAGTATTTTACAGGAGATAATGATGTTGTGCACATCCCCTGTGCATTAAATTTTGAACCCAGACAATGAACACTAGCTCTCTTTATGTTTGACATAAATTCTGTTGTGACATTTGATTGAGAGCTGTGCAAAGCTTTTGCTTTAGATGAGTGGATTTTCATGGCTGTCAGCCTTAAACAATCCACAAATAAAAGTACAGCCATTGAAATAAATGTGAGTTACTTTGGGGATAAAATGCTGTCCTGTTGTTTAAGGCATGTTAAGTAGAATATTCTGGATCATCGGTTTATTTCAACATCTTTCCCGAGGGAATTACGACTAAAAGTTCATGAACATGAATCGCTGAAATTCAAGCATTTCCCACATTTCATTGATTAACATTCCAATGAGTGTAGTACCACTAAAAATAACTCAGTTTGGCTTTAATATTTGTAGTCGCCGTTTGTCACAGCATGATGGATGTTGTAGTTCCTTAATTAAAAACCCGACAACAGATTTTTAGCAAGACAGTTCAGGTCAGGTTTACGTTTTAATGATAAATTATGTGCACACATTGCAGTACATGGCCATGAAGGAAGCAAATATGGATGTCTGTGTGGTCCTGTTTATACAGAGCTTGTGATAAATTTAGTTTCAATGAGGCAGCTCATGGTGGACCAGCTGATAGTGGGAACCACAGGAAGGACAGCGCTGGGCATCTCCCTCGTGAAGCCAGAACCACACAATAGCAGTGTTGTCTTCCTCACCTGCAGAGAATTATATTGTGGTTCACCTGGTTTGTAATGTACACATTCACACAGATCACTGGACTTGTCTTAAAAGGAATACTTCACTCTCAAATTGATAATTTGTTCATCAATTACTCACCCTGTGTTACCTTGAATTCGTAAAGAAAGCTTTGTTTTACCTCGCTGAATCCAAAAACAGAGAAGATTGGCCACGTTTAACAGTTAAACTATATCAAAACATTTGTTGTAAATAGTAAGGTTTGAGAGAAAAGGCATGGGTTTCGGGAAGCAGTGAGCATACGACTGGATAAAAGGGACTTGGATTATACAGAGTTGTGTGAGAGTTTGTAAACAAATGTTTTGATAAAGTTTTGCTGTTGTTTTGCAGTCCCCCCCCCATTTACTTGAATTCATCAAGACTTCCCTCAGTTTTTGGATTCTTTGTTCTCTATGGAGGCATGCATGAAAAACAAAGGCTTTCTTAACAAATTCAAGGGAAAACGTTGCGAGTAATTGATATACATATGATCATTTTGGGGGTGAAGTGTTCCTTTTAATGTGCATCACTTACAAAGGCAGCCCACCAGCCTCTTGGTTCCAATGCATGGCACAATATGAGGGTCCTCTTTGGAGCCAGCATACTCCTTGGGCTTCAGCATACTGTAGGGATCCTGTAATGTGAATTTAAAGAAAATGAGTAAATGCAAGGTTTAAGCAAAGTATACAAGTTGTGTGTGTAGTAGCCTACCTTTCCCCGTTTGAGGGCCTGCAGCGCGCGTCGCTCCAATCCAGTGGCCTGTTCGTCATCTGTTGGTACTCCTGAAAGCCCAAAAGGTAGGTTTCGATTAAAATAAGTTATTCAAAGTCGTCAGGTTGGGCTGTGTGCACATTACAGTCAGGCAGTCAGTCTACTTGAGTGCCGGGGAAACTGCACGTCGGCACAGGGCGCCACCCCCACCAGCCTGCTCGTGCCCCCTATCAGGATACTGGCATTGAACCAACACACGCGCCTGCCAGAGGAGGTGGGTCTATAAAAGGCCTTTCCACGAGTTAAAGTCCGTATGACCTTCATTTTTTTTTTTTTATTCAAACGTTATAAAGTCACATTAAGGAGGAACATAGTGACATGTCGGTGGTACAGGGCAAAGTCACAGCACATAAGAGTGACCATATACAGACATTTCATGACTGAATACATATTACGAGTCAAACTTCAATGTTATTTATCCTCTGCATGAGATAAACAGCTACCGTCGTGTATAATAGAGCGTTTTAGCCACCAAACTGCGCAATAAACTAAAAAATATCGCTTTGATACCTGCCTAGCGGTCTAACTCTCTCTCCTTTATGCCCTGTCAGGTGCTTTGACCGTAGCCCGCGGGCCTGTCCTGCGGTCCAAAGTCTTAATTTGGTCGGTAATAAACACAGACTTACCTTTCGCTGTGGACATGGCACGGTGTAACGGTCTCGCCACCACATTGCTCCTCAGCTGCAATGTTGTACAGGCTCGAAGAAGAAGACGTCCCGCCATTCTGGTCGCACTTTCAGGTACCGAGACTGACCAGAAACTACTATGAGGTGGACTGAAATGACCCAAACAACCGCCTGAGTGACAGGTGGACGGACCAATAAGAGCAGGACTGAGGCTGTGCTAACCAATCAAATTGAGCAGAGGGGGCACGAGCAACAGGCGGTAGTTTAAAGATTTCTAAAATCGAATACAGATTATGAAAATCACATACTTACATTTTAAATTGCCTCTGAAACTTGCTTAAATTTGAAAATAACAACTTCTGTATTTTTTCTTCTTCTTAAAAAATACTTTGTGGAGGATACTGTGCACTTCCTGACACCCCTATTTCTGAATCAGGAAATATCACAGTGTAAACTGCAAAGCAAAAATCACGTCACACGTTTTATAGCTACAAGTTAGATAAGTTACATAATGGAATATTGTTTTAATGTACCCTTCCACCATCCTGATATCAGACAGAGTGCAAGGTAAAAAAAATACGAGCATACAAGTAAAAGACTTGCATTCAAATGAATACTTCAGTAAAGTAGACTTACAGAAGTATAGGCCTACTTAACGTATAACAAGTATAAGTGCTCATGCAGAATGACCCCGACCAGTGTGATATCATATCTTTGGATTCCTATTACAGATACATTACTAAATATGCAGAATTGTGTGTTGTAGATGGTTTATGGAAAAAAAAGAAGGCAGCCTAATTTTAAATGTATGAATGACTTGATATTGAAAGTAACTTGAAGCTTATAGCTGTCAAATAGGTGAAGTAAAGGTACAATATTTGCCACTGTGATGTAGTGGATTGAGCACATTTACTTTCCATCACTGTACAAGAAACAACATCCGAAGACAGAGCTCCACTGATATAATAATATCATTTTGTTTATTTCGTTGTGTTTTCCTGCTGCATTGACTGCTGTGTTTGATGTCATTGCTGCTCTCCTCCAGGTGGAGGCGGTGGAGGACACACACACAGAAAGTGGTTTGTGGAGGTTTTGATGGGAACAATAAGATCAATGTTGAGTGATGAAGCTGCTGCTGTAACATAAAGACTTTGTTGTTGAGCGCGTGTTTGTAGAAGAGTATAAAGAGACTGAGTCCCGCTGTATTACTCAGGCTGCACTACAGCGTCTATTCACAGGCGCGATCCCACTACTGAGCGGCACGGGGGCTTTGACCTGCTCCGTGTCCGACCTGGGCCGGTGCACCCCTCCTTAGACGACCTGCTGCTCCCGGGCTCCCCCAGGAGAACCATATCGATACCGAACTTAGTGCGGACACCTGATCGGCACAGTCCGCTGCAGCTCAGAGCTCCTGAGCTCAAACGCTCCTCCAGCCTCAGCCTCCCGGTAGCTTGGATTACAGGCGCGCGCCACCGCACCCGGCGAGAGACGTCATCATTAAGAGAGGTTTTGGGCTCATACTAACGTGACGTCATCAGAGAGCACGCTCCACGTGCAGCTGCAGAGTTGAAGGCTGATCAGCATCCTAAAAGTCCCTCACTGACACCAATACTCCAAACTGCATTTCCTCTATTCAACATATTTTGTTCCTTCCTGTCGAGTCTATTGTTACAGGGCGTTTTTTATTTAGCTGTTAAAAGGCAAAGTCTCAAAATATTAGCATCAGGTGACATCATTGTGTGCAAGGAATCGCAGCATCCCTATTTACCATATCCATATAGCGAATGCACTCTCTCTTATAAACGACACTTTACAGCCACATGAATAATGATCGCATGTTCCTTTACCAGAAGTACAATGACGTAGACGTCCCATTTAGATGAGTGGATCATTATGCAGGGAGAAATATTGAATTTAAAAATTAAGTTAAATTCAATTAAAATTCAAAAACATAATTTGGTCAACACATAAGAAACTAAAGTGTCAACAAAAACTGAACATTTATTACAGAGCTGTTGTATTGCATTACATCACATCGACCTCTACATGTTTCAGTGTATCTGCATTCATAGTCCAGAAAAACTTCTCGTCTTGTTTAGTTCTGCTTCATTTTCATAATGATATATCAAATATATATGATATGTCAAACATTTTGGGAAACACACTCGTTACCATCTCAGACTCAGTCACAAGAGAAGCTGGTTATCACGTTCATCTTTGTGTCAGTACAGTTGGTCTGGATGTGTCAAATGAACCACGTAAAGCAGAAATGTACACATGAAAGAGGCTTGATGATAGTAATATTTTTTTATTCTAGTAATATTGTTTCTGATAAAGACAAATGTTCATGCAAGAGTTTGGATAAAACATCACCGAACAAAAACACAGCACAGACATCCCTCTGAATGTGATCCTTCGTTTTGGATCATGTTGGCCAACTGTTGTGATGATGTCCAGATTATAGCAACTACAAAACATGATTTACCCTGAAATACAGCAGGAATTTGATCTTTGGTAAAGATGAGGAAATCCAGGAATAACATGAGAAAAACATGATC
The DNA here is from genome assembly GCA_943593645.1 of Bovichtus variegatus. Lineage (NCBI taxonomy): Eukaryota > Metazoa > Chordata > Actinopteri > Perciformes > Bovichtidae > Bovichtus > Bovichtus variegatus. Next base: position 17,776,386 of record CALSCE010009347.1, read on the forward strand.
AACTGAGAAAATGACATCATTGAATTTAAAAGAGGTCTTATAATGAATGAGGCAAAACCACTTCAAATACAAAAAAAACAAATGAAGGTGCATTTAAACACTGGAGGTCTATTGATTCTTTTTTTTTTATCAATATGCAATTCCCCCTAAGGCACCCTTCCCTTTGATGGAAAGACAATTCCCTAGAAATTTAATAAAAACAAAATACTGATAGTTTGCTTGTGATCTTCAAAAATCAGCAAACACGAGTAACCCATTTGCCAGCACAATCATGACACAAATACCAATTATATTGATATTTTTTCCAAACTTTCAGCTACATAAGGGCTCTGCAATACATCACAGAAATGGATTCATCATATCTTTACAATAACGCCGTTTCTTGTCTGTGTAACCTGCTCTGTAACTCCGTCTTTCTCACCTTCAGCCACTTACATATCCTTCATTTCCCAAAGTCATCTTGTAAACACAAACACACAGTGATTAAAAACATAAATAAATGTTCCGATGGTGTCCCTTAACTTACGTTGCTCACAACATGGGAAGTAAAGCCTCACACATTTGAATTGAGGTGAGAAGAGAGGAACAGCAGGGATTCTAACATTATGAGAGATACGCCAACTAAAACTCCTATAATGACTTATTCTGTGGTTAAAATTAGGCACATTTGACGTGCAGCAGTCACAAATCTTGGGCTAATTTAAGGTTTCACGTCTAAAAGGAAAAACTAAACATTCCTTTCTAACAGTAACATAAAATAGATTTGACGCAAGTTATCTCAGACAGTTAAACATCGAATAATCCAAAGAAAAGTGAGGAAATCAAATATTTCAAGGACCCCATGAATCAAAAACCAAAAAAAATCAGTCATGAATTGCAGCTGTGATAGAAATAAAAACGAGTGTAGAAAGCGGTCCGGACAGTGACGTAGTCCAACACCAGCAGTAACTGAAGAAGAGGCAGTGATGGGATGAAGATGTGTCTGTGACTTCCTTCAGGCTGCTTGCTGTCCACTGACGTTTCTTTGGTAACAACACATTTGACACAGTAAGTTTTACAAGAGCAGTGTAAAAAGTATGAAGTAGCGTTGTATGTTTTCGGTCTCCATCGGCTCTGTTCGTCTCATGTCCGGTCAGTTTCATTTCAAGGGGTCTTTAACACACTTTGTACAATCTACTCTACTTCCATTACAACAAACATAATCCACACGCACTTGTTGACGACACCTTACAATGACAGTCTAGCTTTTCATACTTCGGAAATAAAACAGACACTAGGGCAGCTCTTTACAAACTGGAGCAAATGGTGCTGTTGGGGCTCGTATGAGGATGCATTCTACTACATGCTTTCACACAAACATGCGCTCTTCAAATGACAAATAAAACGCTGACATGTCTTCAGCTGGACTATCTTGTAGAGAAATGGTTGAGAACAGAATAATGAGGGCTAATACTTCATTGCTCCCCTTATGGGAGTTCTCTTTCCTCTCTTCTGTAGAGGTCAGGGACACTTGTGAGGACGGACCATGGTTTACCAGATGAAGGACGGTCTCCCTGTTCACTTATATCACCCAGCTGCCCTGAATGTAAATAAAGTGTTGTGTCCGCGCGGCTGAGTTACGAGGAATGTCGATTTTCAAGTCAAACCTTGGGATCTTGAATGATTAGCTCATCAGACACATTGGGTTAGTATATTAGTCTTTTTGAAGTTTAAACAACTTTTGATCGCCTTTTAGCATTCCTAAATTAAACTAAAGACAGCTGCAGGAAAGCTGCAATGAAAAAAGATTTAAAAAAAAAAAAAAAAGTGAAAAAAACATGTCCGATGAGAAAACTTTTAAACTACACAAATTCACTAAGATCTCAAATGTCAAGTCATATTTATGCTAATTCTTGTGGACTGACCGTGAAAGCATTGACTTTACTGAGCAACAGTGTAAAAGCTTATAGAATAAGTACAAGTTACAGTAACAGAGCAAGCTAACTGGCAGGTTTTTTTTTAAGGGAGCGTGGCTGGAAATGTAAGGCACTACAGTCTCAGCATCCTTCAGTCCTCCATTAATCTGCTTGTGGAGAAACTGGCGGTGGGACTGAGATGGAAGGGTGTCTGTCCTCATTCAGGAACTCCCAGAAAGTTTTCCCCATACGTTAATCACCATCCTCACATCGGCATAACCAGGAGAGCAGAGATCATTTCGGGAGAGGTGCAAATAAAGGCTCGGCTCGCTGGCATGTGCTACTTCTCAGGCGGAGTTTAGGAGTGAGGACAGAGCATGAAGAAGCTGTACGGGGGAGACGAGGGGGCATATCTGCATGTGCTTACAGTCGAGTGAAAGGGCCCACGTGAAGAGGCCCTCTCAGTTTGGGAGAGGAGCAGGAGTTGGTGGTGAACGTGGAGGATGGGGAGGAGGAATAAGGTGAAGAAGAAGCAGAAGAGGAGTCACCGCCGCTGTTCAGGGTGAAGACACTGGAAACGGCCACGTCCACGATACCTTGACATAGCTCTGGATATAGTTTCCTGGAGGGGGAAGGGAAGATAACAGTGTCAACTTGCCCTCACTTATGTATTTCTGACTTAATGAGTTTGAATAAAGTCTATAGGAAACTGTCACCACACTACGCAAGAGTATTAAGGGAAAAAATGAGAGGAAGAGGATTTTTTGTTTTTGTTTTGCGATTTGATTATGAAGTCGAAAAGTCGCAAATAAAGTGGAAATGTTGAGAATAAAGTTGAAATGTCAAAAGGTAAAACTTTCAGTATTACGGCCAGACATAAGAAAAATAAATTCAAATTTCAAATGCTTAGCTTTAAAACACTGGTAACCCTCAATGAACAACTAACAAACCAATATTCCAACATTTCACCAAAAACATGACAAATACATTTCCCCGTATTGTAAACAAAAGCCAAAGAAGTCTGTCTAAATGTCAGCTGCATGAATACATGTGAATATGAGACAAAATTATGGATGTAAAAATGTGGTTGCGGCAGTATGTGGGTGTGGTGGCTGGGGAGGAGATGGGAGTGGCTCAGCTGGAGGCCAGGCAGCTGGACGGAATCAGGTAATCAGTCGCACAATAAAAGCACGCCGATGACCTGGTTCTGTCTTGCAGTAGGCTGGGTTCCTGTCGGACAGAGACGGAGGCTAGACGGAGGCTGAGAGAGGCTGAGACGGAGGCTGACACGGCGTCAGCATCAGCATCAGCGTCAGCGGGAGCGGTAGCTGAGGGCTGGAGAACGCGGCGCTCGGGGAAGGCGACGTGTGAAGCCGCCTTAAATAAACCGTTGTTTGTGTCCCGAACGGACTCTCCCGCGTCTCATTTCCCTGTGTGAGCGGGTGAGCTCACATCTGGTGCCTGAACAGGGACTATGTCGGAGGGAGAATCGCCACCCAGTCTGCTGGGGCACGCACTCCAGCTCCTCGCCGCGATGCAGGAGGGCACAGCCACCCTACAGCGTCAGCAGAGCCAGGCTCTCGCGGAGATGGCGTTGGCTCAGCGCGAAGACCGTGCTCTCCTGCGGGAGTTGCTGCAGCGACCGGCCACTCGGGAGGGTGAGTGTTCCACGAGCCCGGCCCGACCGCTGCACGGCGCCATGCTGAGGATGACCTCCGAGGATGACCCGGAGGCATACCTGGACATTTTCGAGGGCACGGCGGCGGCGTGCGGGTGGTCGAGGGGGGAGTGGGGGATGCGGCTGCTACCCCTGCTGTCTGGGGGAGCGCAGTTGGCGGCCCACAGTCTGCCTGCCCTTCCCCTACACGCAGCAGCTCTTAGAGGCGGCGAGGCGCTGGCTTCAGCCAGGGAGCAGCTCCGCAGAGGACGTCGTAGAGAAGGTGGTGCTGGAACAGTTTGTCGCCGGGTTACCTTCCTCCACGGCAAATTGGGTCCAGTGCCACCGGCCCAGCAGTCTAGAGGCTGCCGTCGTCCTCGCGGAGGACCATCTCTCCCTTCCCCGGCGGAGCATGAGGGAGGAAGCTGGGTTACCGAGCGTCCCAGCAGGCCGGCCGACCCCAACCCCGAGGAGGAGGCTCCCTGCGGGGGCAGCGACGACCGACCCCCGGCACTTCCACGGTGCCGCCGGTGCCGCGGCAGCCGCCAACCCCCCTAATGTTCCGTCTGTTTCTCCACAGGGCCCAGTCGGCGGGTCTGGTCCTCGGGCACCCAGAGGGGGTCCTCAAACGCCGGGGCAGGATTGCTGGCGGTGCGGGCGACACGGCCACTTCCGGCGTGAGTGCCCACTCATGGAGGTCGGACAGTTGGTCCGGGTTGCGGGACCGCCAGACTCCTCTCCTGGTCCGGAAGGGACATACCGTGTACCAGTATGTATACAGGGGGGTATACACCAGGCCCTGCTGGACACCGGTTGTACACAAACCATGATCCACCAGTGCTTGGTTCAGCCCGGGGCATTGGTGGAAGCGTCGTGGGTGAGGGTGAGGTGTGTTCATGGTGATACTCACGAGTACCCGGTGGTGACTCTTACCATTTCGTTCAGGGGAAAAAAACATAGGGTTAAGGCTGGAGGTAGTACTCGCCTTATGCACCCCCTAATTCTGGGAACGAATTGGCCGGGGTTCCATAGGCTAGTGGGGAAGGCTATGGGGGTGCCGTGCAGTAGGGGCATGTGAGTTGTGTGAGGTGTTGAGTGGGGTTTCGGAGGAGGAGGGGCCCTTCGAGGGGGAGGGCGGGGAGGCTCGGGGCGAAGCTTCCCCGTCCAAGCCTGTGCGTCCAGTGGAGGACTTCCACCTGTGCGTCAAGTGGAGGACTTCCACCTCGAACAGTCCCGGGATGAAACTCTCCGTCATGCGTTCAACCAGGTTGTAAGTATTGATGGTTCCCCACTGCACCCGAACGCACCACTCACTCACCCGCACTTCACGGTGATTAGGGACAGGTTGTACCGGGTGAGCCGCGATATACAAACAGGGGAGGAAAACACCCAGTTGTTGGTGCCGAGCAGCCGTCGGGAAATGATTTTTCAGGCGGCTCATCACAACCCCATGTCCGGTCATCTAGGGTATGACAAAACACTGAACCGGATCATGGCCCGATTCTATTGGCCGGGCATCCGCGTGGACGTGAAGCGGTGGTGTGCGTCCTGCAGCGAATGTCAGCTGGTTAACCTGCCGGCCACCCCAAAAGCGCCTTTGCGCCCGTTACCATTAATTGAGGTACCATTCGAAAGAATAGGCATGGACCTCATCGGGCCATTAGACCGGAGTGCACGGGGATATCGCTTTGTGTTAGTCCTCGTGGATTACGCAACACGATATCCCGAAGCAGTGCTGCTGTGTACTATCTCAGCCAAGAGTGTGGCGCAGGCACTGTTTCCCGTGATCTCCCGAGTTGGGATCCCGAAAGAGATCTTAACTGACCAAGGCACGTCCTTTATGTCACGCACGTTACGCGAACTGTATGCGCTACTGGGCGTCCGCTCCATCCGGACTAGTGTCTATCATCCACAGACAGACGGGCTGGTGGAGCGGTTTAACAAAACGCTTAAGAACATGGTGCGTAAGTTCGTTCACGAGGACAGCCGTAATTGGGATAAATGGTTAGACCCTCTGTTGTTTGCAGTGCGGGAGGTTCCCCATGCCTCCACGGGATTTTCTCCCTTTGAATTATTGTTTGGCAGGAAGCCACGGGGGGTGTTGGACCTGCTAACAGAAAACTGGCAGGAGGGTCCAAGCACCAGCAAAAGTGAAATCCAATACGTGCTGGACCTGAGAGCAAAACTCCATTCACTGGGTCAGTTATCACGGGAGAATTTGCTCCAGGCTCAAGAGCGTCAGCAGTGCCTGTATAACAGAGGGTCGCGACTGCGTCAATTTACACCGGGAGATAAAGTGCTTATATTGCTCCCATCCACTAGCTCCAAATTACTCGCAAAGTGGCAAGAGCCCTTTGTGGTCACACGGCGAGTGGGGGACGTCAATTACGAGGTGGCGTGATCGGACAGGGGGGGAGCGGCACAGATTTACCACCTCAATCTCCTAAAAGAATGGAGGGAGGTGGCCTCTGCATCTCTGGCTACTACGGTGATGGAGAAAGATGAGTTGGGACCGGAGGTAGAAAAGACGGACAAATCAGCCCCGGTCTCTTGTGACAGCCATCTTTCACCGAGTCAGAGGGCAGATGTTGCCGCGTTGCAAAGGCTGTTTGCCGATGTGTTCTCCCCCCTGCCTGGGCGCACCACTCTCGCACACCACCACAGAGACGCCCCCGGGCGTGACGGTGCGCTCACGGCCCTATCGGCTGCCTGAACACAAGAGGAAAATTGTTCAGGCAGAGCTTCAGGCTATGCTGGAGATGGGGGTAATAGAAGAGTCCAACAGTGACTGGTGCTGTCCCGTCGTACTGGTGCGCAAGGCCGATGGGTCAGTACGGTTCTGTGTGGACTATTGCAGGGTGAATGAGGTGTCCAAATTTGATGCTTACCTGATGCCCCGGGTCGACGAACACCTGGATCGGCTAGGCACGGCTCGTTTTTATACGACACTGGATTTGACCAAGGGCTACTGGCAGATTCCCCTGTCTCCAGAGTCTAAGGAAAAAACTGCTTTCTCCACACCGTACGGCTTGTACCAATTCGTGACGCTTCCGTTCGGGTTGTTTGGAGCCCCTGCCACCTTCCAGCGGCTCATGGACCGGGTGCTGCGACCACACTCAGCATATGCTGCTGCCTACCTGGATGACGTCATCATCCACAGTGAGACGTGGGAGCAGCATGTGCAGCAGGTGGGGGCAGTACTCGAGTCCCTGAGGAGAGCGGGGCTCACGGCTAACCCGAGGAAGTGTGCGGTTGGACGGAGGGAGGTACGGTATCTGGGGTACCACTTGGGCGGCGGACAGGTGCGGCCGCAGCTGGAGAAGACTGCGGCCATTGCCGCCTGTCCGGTCATGAGGTTTATGGGGCTGGCAGGCTATTACCTTTCTCTCGCGTTCGGCGGAGGGGGGGGGGGGGGGGGCTGGCGGTTGGTGGGCTCCCGGCCTGAGTCGGGCGGTGGGGGTATGTGGCAGTATGTGGGTGTGGTGGCTGGGTTGGCTGCTGGGGAGGAGATGGGAGTGGCTCAGCTGGAGGCCAGGCAGCTGGACGGAATCAGGTATCAGTCGCACAATAAAAGCACGCCGATGACCTGGTTCTGTCTTGCAGTAGGCTGGGTTCCTGTCGGACTGAGACGGAGGCTAGACGGAGGCTAGACGGAGGCTGAGACGGAGGCTGAGACGGCGTCAGTGGGAGCGGTAGCTGAGGGCTGGAGAACGCGGCGCTCGGGGAAGGAGACGTGTGAAACCGCCTTAAATAAACCGTTGTTTGTGTCTCGAACGGACTCTCCCGCGTCTCATTTCCCTGTGTGAGCGGGTGAGCTCACAGTGGTAAAAGACAAGTAACACTGAACGGGACACTAAGAAAGAAACGTTTTTAAACATGAAAGATCAGCTGAGTGTTACTGACTGTGCACATGCCGGAGCTCCATTGATCTCAATGAGCCACACTTTGAAGCTCTCGTCCACCATGAAATCAAATCCGAAGAGTTGGAAGCTCTGGTAGGACAGGTGCTTGGTGCTGATTGTCGGCTCGATACATGTCAGACAGCTCCTGTGAAACCAGACAGAAAATGATTTGCAATCATCTGACTGGTCAACAAACACCTAGACAACTTCATGCTGTGTACAAACACTTGATACAATTTGTTGATATCAACGTTTCAGGCATTATATAGTCGCTGACCTTTACAGACCTCTTCTGCCATTTGAAAAGGAAATGCACAAAAATGCCTCCTGCCCAGATCCCACCATCTCCTTTCATGTGGATGTCCAGTCAGTGTTGATGGTAAATAGTCATTTGACGGGACAGTGACGTAGTTGGAGGAAAGGAAGAACTACGGGCTATTACATCTTGGATTTCTAGTCTCTGCCTCTCTCTAATGCCGCTCAAACACAAAACTTCATTTTTCTCTTTGTTTGTGTTGCAAACTACTTACGTTCCCAACAGCGAAAATGGAATCCAAAAATATGAGTGGGGAGGATGTTATGGATGAGGATACATTTCTACAGTTTTGTTGACTCGGATATCCAGCCGTATTTATTTAGGCAAGAGTATAAGGCCGAAGAAATGCAGCAGAGCGAGGCAGAGGCTGCATCAGGCGTGCAAGAGTAAAGGCCCGTGGAGATCCTCCGGGCATCAGAAGCTCGTGCGCAATACTTCTTGGTACATGTAGGCACTGACGGCACGGCCCTGCGAGCAGGACAACTCAGCCTTCTCGGTCTATATAGCACGCACTGAGGAATTCATTGCTTCAATTGACTACACATCACATCGACACTGACTGGACATCCACATAAATGGTTTTCCCTTCAAGTGATGGTAGCTGGGATTTCATAGATACCAAAGTCACATCAGTACCACGCTAGGGATCTAATTAGAGAGGAGACTTAAATGTCTAAGAAGTAATACACCACAATTACTAATATTAAATACTATATGTGCGCTCATATTACTGCTCTGTGATTTGCTTTTCTGTCTTGATTAAAAGAAAAACGTGCCTAAGGGTGAATTTGAAAGCCAAAGCACCTGCCATACTAATCGCTATTGATATGTGTTTTTGTTTTTATTCCACAATGCTATCAGATTTCGACAAATATAATAAGACTTCACGCTATGGAGCAGTTACTATCTCACTTATTCACAAGCTGAAATGAGTGGCTTTCACGTTTTCAAAATGTCCTTGAACAACAACCTTGTCTCATCTCATCTCTCTTGTTTGTATCCAGTCATCTATAAAGAGTAAAATGTCATTGAGAAACCAAGTACCATGAACAACTCTTGACAACTCATTTTTCAGTAGTAGAGTTGTAGAACACAAAATAAAAATAAAAACATACTAATATGCTACTTTTTGTGTTTGAAGTGAGATACAGTATGAGAAACAAGGAAAAGCCAAAACAAGAAGGACTTACTTTATGATCTGCTTGATCTGAGGTAATATGGAGGTCTCCAGGGCGACATTGTGAGTGTTCAGCAGGTACAGCCTGAACTCATCGAAGAACATCTCGTTCCCCTCCTCGTATCGTCCGTAGTTCTGGGAGTGCTCCTTCTGGATGCAGTGGTTGGTCAGGTGGCTGGTCATGTCCTGGAGGTCGGAGCTGTTGTAGGGCTCCGAGGACGTCCGCAGCACACCCTCGCGGTATAAATAGATGTTGTACTGATGGTCCACTAGCACCCAGCTCCTAGCGATAGCACAACATAACAGCCTCAGACACAGAGCCCAGACAGACTAGCACACTTGCAGTGGGTTAAACATAAAAGACTTGCCTGATGTCAAATTTCCGATGTCCCGGCTGCAGAAGCAGCGGTTTCTCCAGGTACTTCTGAATAACATGAACCTGTCCCTGATTATCAATGTACTCCAGCAGCTGATTAGCATCATGGGATATCAAAATACCAGCACCTGTTGCAATAAATACAAATATGTTAAGCTGCCACTGATGCAGTCGACCACAATTTAAAACGGTTAACTGTACAAGCAAGGTTTCCTAAAAGGTGGATTTCAAAAGGGCTTCCTTTTTTCAAGGAAACTTATGATCACATCTCTGGTAGTGGACTTTGAATTGTGTTAGTCGAGGACAGCCCAAGGAAAATAGTTTCCTTTAGCAGAGCAAAACTCTTCAAAATACGTCTGAAAAAGTATGGTATCTATTTGAATCTCTTTAATATAATTTAAGAAAACACTGCAGGGAAAATGTCTGACTGAGGTTTTGTGCATCTTAAATATAAACCAATAAATAAAACGTGGATAATAGATTGTACCTTTAGCTCCGGAAGAAGACTTGGCAATCCACACTGTGCCCTCCCCACTCTCTTTTTTAGAGTGATAGGAGGCCAAGAATACTTCCCGCTCATCCGTCTTGGGATTGTTCTTTAGATGGCTGATGCCATTTGTAGCTGGAGCAACAGGGGTGTTGAGGTTAGTGGGATAGATGATGTAGGATTCTGGGAACCAGTTAGAGGAGTCGGACAGCTCTGGGCTGGTCTTTATAAGCCTAATGGTAAAGAAGGGAAGTGGTCAGCGAATGTATTCTATTTGAATAATTCATTTGCACAATAGTACATGAAGGACAGCAAAAGATGCAGATTCTTTATATTTAAAAAGACAGATACACACTTGACCAAGGACGCCTTCCTGCAAAGCTTGTCTGCTCCTCTGTAGTAATTCACCAGCTGCACCAGCCCTGGTTCATGGCCTGTAAAGTCCAAGTGAGGACACTTTAAAAGGTTTTAAAATACCCGCGTGTACATTCAGAGCCTCGACTGGAAACCCCAATCGTTCCACCGGATGCTGGAGCAAGCAGCACTGCAGTCACAGCAGCTGTCTCATCCTGAGTGGGTGTACACCAAATATAGCACACAAACTAGTCTGCTGTCAGCATCAAATGAAATAAGGAAAAGCATATTTACCCAGACGTCCAAAGGGCAGCCTGTTCCGTTCACCAAGCATTAAGTTGAATCTGGGATTGTCTCTTTTCAGCCTCTTCCATTGTCCAGTCGAGAGGAGGATTTTGGAAACTTCTGCATAAACAGTGCTGTTCTCGTCACGGGTGACAAATGTATACATCGTGGTATACATACTGCCACGTTGACTACGAGGGGAAGTATATACTAGAAACGAATGAATGCGTAAATAACTTGGCTGTCTAGCTAGTTATGATGCTGTCTGGTTGGCACTGCAGCAGACAGACTGTTCAGGGTTATCTCCTCTGTCCGTGCCATGATGATGAGTCAGTCATATCCAGTCTACACTTCCCAGTTAACTCACAATATTGTTCTGAAGCTCCGATTTAGAAGTCAGAGGCTAACATGCATTTGTATAAAACATCGTCACATGTGATGGATAGCAATTGAAGGTTGCTGCGCAGTCAGGGTTCCTTCACATACCCCAGACAAGGGTGTGACTGACTGCTGCTACCCGGCTCCTGGGGCTGGTCCCGTCTGGATTAATTAAGATCCCGTCTCCGGTTTAGCTTTAGCTAGCGGACTGCGACTACTATGAACAGCTATCTAGGAAACTTTTTCCGGCACCTCTACTCAAAGACAAAGACTTTAATGATAAATAGTGCGAAACATGAACTCACTACATAGTTAGCTACACAGTACCACAAACGCAGCCTATTTTCTCCCACCATGGATGTATAAAGAGAGCGGCGCCGTACGTATCCTCTGAAGCTCAGCAGTCGCTGTCATCCAATGTCGACAGCGTAAACAAAAAGCTCCACGGTTGTGGTTTGTGTAGTTTGCGCATCCACTAATATCAAGAGTAATTGATATTTAACTGTTTCTTATTCGCAATACAATGTAATGAACACAATCTATAACGCAATTTGTTGAAAACAATATTCAACAAAAACATGTTTTATATCGGAATTCAGTGCCAGACTGAATTTTAACAAAGCTGATACAACATTTCCCAGAATGCCACACGATAAAGCGACACTTTAACCATTACATGTGTTTGGCGTGTTGCGACCACAAGATGGCACTGTAGACCTGTACACAAGTGAGCAGGTCGGACCTTTGTGTTGAAACCACAGTCCGGAGAAAATAAGTTTCAGAACTCAACAAAAGCCTTGTAGTCTATATATTATTTTTATGAATTAAGAAGCTTAAAGTGGAAATTGATAAAGCGGCATAATAACACTAAACAGATGCTAACCACGCTCTGGGAGGACCTGGGGGATAAATGGAGCACTCCCTCGTTGTGACAAGTTATGGGTCCCGTTCCAATATTTTTAAAAACGTTATTTGCCTAAGGTTAGCTCTTTGCTATTCTCATATTTTTATCACAAATTGGCGTTTTGTCAATTCAACATCGGTGACTATTTGGTTGGTTTTGTCTGGGTTTATACATTAGATGAAAGTGATACTGAAAATCTAATCTAGGTTTTCCAAGGACGAATTGGGACGTGACAGGAAGTCGCACTGCTTAGAAGAAACAGGTGGCGGGAACAACTAAACTAAAGTTAAAGTGCAGCAGCTTTCAACAAGTTAACTTTATACAACCTGTGTATGTAGCGTAGCACTTATTTACTTTGTGATACTATCAGAAGATATCTCTAATAGTAAGTGTTTTCCGTCAGTCTGTGGTGTGTTTTCAGTGAGCGCTTGTAATCGGTACATTAGAAGAAGCTGTGTACAGACTGTTTATAACTGCATGTCATGGAGACTAAGCTAGGTTGCCCTGTCAGAGGAATGAATGATAACCTAAATTAAATGACACTGCAGCAGCTTATGCCAGTGAACGTCCCTCTAGTCGACACTAGATAATTAGCGTAGCTGCATATAGTTAAAGGGACGCTCCAACAATTTTACACATTCTCATTTACTTTTCAAGGTTAGTAGCTGCTCACCCCGTGAATACAGTTGTATATTGTTTTCTGTGTCTCTTTGTCGAGACTGAGAAAACCCTTTTATGTGTAGAGGTTATCTCAGCTGTGGTATGAAGACTAAAACGTGTTGAGTTTCACAGATCTGGGCATTTACCATCCTTTAAAAAAAATAATAATAATTAAATAATAATTCTAACCAAAGTTAATGGCTGTACAAGACTAAATCAATAGGTCCCTCTATCATATGCCTGTACATATCACACCATGTAATGTAATGAGATGTTACTTTTTGTGTGTGTACTGGTCAGGGGTGATGTGTACCTTGGCTTTTACTGAGGTCATGTATTTTTAATAACTTTTGTCCCCTCTCCTTTACCAGACTGGAGCAGGCCAGGCATGAGTGGAGCACACCTGGACGAATGGCAGAGGAGGTCCTTTGACATTTCATCTGGCAACTGTACACCTGAACAGACGGCCGATGCCTACCGGGCCCACATCCTCTCCATTCAGTATGCATGGGCAAGCTCCCAGCTCTCTCAGGCCGGCATGACCAGCCTGCTCAGGACTTACTCGGAGCGCTACGCCGCAGTGCTGGACTCGGATGACCCCCGCACAGGGCTTAACAACTATGCAGAAAGCGCGCTGCATCTGGCCCGCAGTCAGAGGAACTACAGTGACAAATGGGAGTCGTCCCTGACCATGGAGAGTGTGCTGGAGCTGCCCTGCGTGCAGCGCATGATTCAGGAAGGGACAGGGGGGGGGGGCTCCCTGGTGGCAGCAGGAGATGTTAACATATCTGTGGGGCAAGAGAGCAGAGGCAGCTCCCTGTCAACTGCCTTTACTGGAGTCAGGTCAGAGGCTGCATTGTTTAAACCTGTAGTTCCACCACAGCCTAAAACAGAGGTTAACAACACTGCCAGTAATCCAAACTCATTCTCCCGACCTCCAGCCCGACCACAGTCTGTGTTTAGTCATCCATCTTCTGTTCTTCCTCAGGGAAACCCTGGCCCTGCAGGGGGCCCACAAAACTATCAGTCCTCCTTCTTACCCACCTCCAACCCATCTAAGCGGAAGAATTTCTATAACCCAGATGGAGGGGATGGTGGCAGGGGGCAACACGGAGGTCAAACAGGCACTGACCCGCGAGCTGGAAGCAACTTTAAAACGGCTCACGAGCAGTTCATTGTTGATCAACAGAAAAAACACTCCAACCAGGCCCACAGAGGTCAGGCCGCATGGACGGCAGCAACTGGGAAGAAATCTCTCGGTGCCAACAGGCCTCGAGGTACATTTTCCAAATTTGTGTCGCCCATTCCGCGGCAGGAGGAGGAAGAAGGAGGGGCGAGCTGTAATTCCAATCAGGAACCTCAGATCCTGGATGAGCGTCTAAAAAACTTTGAGCCAAAGATAATCGAGCTGATCATGAGTGAGATCATGGACCACGGGCCCCCTGTTGCCTGGGATGACATCGCAGGCCTGGAGTTTGCCAAGACCACCATAAAGGAGATTGTAGTCTGGCCCATGCTGCGACCTGATATCTTCACTGGCCTCCGTGGTCCACCCAAAGGCATACTGCTGTTTGGACCCCCAGGAACTGGAAAAACTCTGATAGGAAAATGCATAGCCTGCCAGTCAGGTGCCACCTTCTTTAGCATCAGCGCTTCATCGCTCACATCCAAGTGGGTGGGTGAGGGAGAGAAAATGGTGCGAGCCCTGTTTGCCATCGCCCGCTGCCACCAGCCTGCGGTCATTTTCATTGATGAAATTGACTCGCTGTTGTCCCAGCGGACAGACGGGGAGCACGACTCATCGCGTAGGATAAAAACAGAGTTCTTGGTTCAGCTTGACGGGGCAGCAACCGCGGCCGAGGATCGCATCCTGGTGGTGGGCGCCACCAACCGTCCTCAAGAGATAGACGAGGCTGCCCGACGTCGCCTGGCAAAGAGGTTATACATCCCCCTCCCTGAAGCAACAGCCCGATGGCAGATAGTAACTAACCTCATGACTCAAGAGAAGAACCAGCTGAAAGAGCAGGAGCTGGAGAGCGTGGTAACAGCCACTAAGGGCTTCTCAGGGGCTGACATGACTCAGCTGTGTCGAGAAGCAGCGCTGGGACCCATCCGCAGCATCCAGCTCAGTGACATCGCCACTATCACTGCAGATCAGGTGCGACCAATCCTCTACAAAGACTTCCAGGAGGCCCTGCAGACGGTACGACCCAGCGTCTCATCAAAAGACTTGGAGCTGTATGAGGAGTGGAATAAGACTTTTGGATGCGGGCGTTAAGCGTCATACTGATTATACCTCAGTTACAGGATATGGACGTTATTTTGAACTGAGTTGAGATAAACATTTCGGCTCTTGTACTAAAGCACATAGAGTGGATGGACAAAATAAAAACAAACCAGAAGAAAAGACCAACAGTTCTGTGACATAGTCTCCCCTAAAAGCTAAACACTCATAAGCTTCACAAAGATAGCTTTGTTACTGCAGAGATGTTTGTTAGTTTGCTTTATATTGAGCAGGTGTTTCCGTTATTTTGTCCACCCCCAGTGTGTCCAACAGTTAATTTGAATTGAATTGTTCTCTTTACAACCAGCCCGATGTTTTATAAACCATTAATATTCGTTCTTACTTGCAGGCTATCGTAACAAAAATATAAACGTATAAGGTGAATTAAGTAAAAGGTGTCTTAATATTGGTTGGGACAATGTCAGAAATGCAGCCATATTTATCCTTATTCACAGTAATCTTCGTGGTGAGAAAGCCCTTTCTGTATGGTGAAATTGCTCTGCAAATTGTTCCCAGCGGTTTGTGAGTGCATTATCCATTTAAATAATTTTTAGCGCTCTGTAATGGCCAGACTGTGTTGTTTTGATATTCACTTTACTGTTACATTGTGGTTTGCTGTAAGCATTTCTTTCCTAATAAATAAAAAATGTTCCCTCGTCTACACGTATGTTTATCTCCAGTGTTTTGTTGCATCTACATACTTGATCCTCCGCTCCCGTCTAATCCACAGAGGGCAGGGTGATCACTACAAGAGCTTTATTTGCACATCTCTGATATTTTGCCTCAAGTTCCGTCCTAAAGTGTTCCTGAGGCTGGATGTGCTTATCCTATCCACGGAAGTTGAGCAACACAGAGTATCCTGGGTGTCGTGTTATAAAATTTTTTAAAAAAAACCCTGATGCTTTGCCTCCCTTCCTCTTAGTGATTAAGACAGCAGTGGACTCAGCAGGAAAATCTGTTGCTGCAATACATCCTTTTATATTAGACAATAAGCTCCTCGATCCACAGAGTTCATGGCTGATGTAGATGTACAGTATATACTTCAAGATCTCTGTCCAGTTAGTTTCTCCGCTATTGGTATTAATAAATAAGACGGCCTCTTGCTCTTCTCCGCACAGCAGAAATTTGGTTAATCCATGGCCAAGTGGTGGCTCTGGTCAACAGAGATTCTTAACATTGTTGATGTTTTTAAGTTGAATGCCTCACTGGTCCTACACTGTGCTATTGAGGAGGACCATTATAGATTGTGCAGACATGAAATAAAATTCTCATGTAAATTTAATGAAACAATCTTTGAAAATCTGGAAGACCATGAAAAAAGACTTTCATTTATTTTTCATCTTTTTGTCAAGTCCCTGATAAATATTTCAGACGTGTGGTTGGCCACTGTATTGAAACTTTGTTGAATAAGCCAGCAGTGAAAGACTTGTCACACGACTCCCCCCCGCCCCGCCGGGCATCGCCGAACACAGGGGCTCCTCACAGCTGGACACGGACAGATGCACAGAATTCCTCTGGTGCTGGTGGGATCCATAGAGTATGGACTGAAAACTGTGCCATATGGTGTACGCTTGTAGCTCAATTTGACTGTGGCTGTGCAGCAGCGGTCACAGCCATTTTACTGTCTGTACGCTTGTTATTCAAATTTGGAATCCTGACATTTGAAATCAAGATCGAATTGTGTCAGCTGAGAGTTTAAGTAACGTGGAGATGGTGATGGTTTGTTTTGTACCCGCTTTATGTTGCCTGTTTGGAATATTGCATGCTGTTTTGAGATCAGGTATAGACAGTGATGGAAGAAGCATTCAGAAACTATGCAAACATAATTTATTACAAAATGCAGTTCTGCATTCAGAATGTTACTTGAGTAGAAGTATAGAAGTGTTTTACAGCATTTAAAAATATATATTATTTACACATTTTCCAGCAGCCATTGAATGCATCTACATTCTGTTATTACTTCTCCATGTTGTAGTTTTCATTGTTGGTGGCGGGGCATTTTTAACCTGATTTTTAACCTCGCATATAAATATATATTTTTACAATTTAGACAGTGTGCAGGAGTTTATTTGCAACTTTTGTGACTTGGTGGCAGGGTCCGCCTTTTTTCCAGACTGGTTTTAAATTCCCTTCACACACACCAGGGATTTATAGGAAAGAATGTAATCTGCATGTAAGCATGTCATTTAGTCATACCTATATTTCATTTCAGAAAACTGCTCGAGTGGTGTGCAGCATGAAATCAGATTGCATTCGCAATTATTATTTTCAGACTTATCAAAACAACATGACTTGTGTTTGGCTGCCGCAATTACCATCAGTGACACCAAACCGATCATGAGTAAAATCTTAAGGATTCTAACGTTAAAGTATCAAAATTAATCAACTAATTTCGCGTTAGTGTTATACTATTTTTACATAGAATGTCAATACTGCATCAGTAGTACAGCAAAAGTTGCAGAGTTGCATTTTACTGTTGTAGCTGGTTTTAATGACTTCATGTAGATACAGGTAGTTTATTTCTGTGGTTCCAAGTGGGTCACAGGATAAATCTGAGGATTTGGGAGATGCTTTATAGTATAGAAAAGATTCAGCTGCACAAATGCATTTTCATTTTTTTTCCTCTAATCTTTTTTGCATCATTGGGCCTCAAACTGTTCAGTTCAAACCATGTGAGAAGTTCAGAGGGGAAATGTGTCTTTGGTGGAGCTGCTAACAACTCATAGACATCTGAAACGTGACAAGAGGCCCCAAGCAGCTTGGTAGACAGAAACTAAGTCAATGTACTCAAGTATTGTACTTAAGTACTGTTTTTAGATACGTGTACTTTACTTGAGCATTTCCATTTCCTGCTACTTTATACTTCTACTCCGCTACAATTCAGAGAAAAATGTTGTACTTTTTTATTCTTACTTACTTTGAAGATTCAGGTTATTAATACAAAATAGAATCAACAAATAATTGATCATGTGTTATTATAGGTTAAGATAAACTTTATTGATCACTTGATAAAAATACATGTTAACATTATTGCATCAATAATTATAATCCAATAATATAATAGATATTCTTCTGAAATGGGCCAAGTGCAGAATGCGTACATTTACCTTTTGGTACTTTGAGTATATTTTGATGCTAATACTTTTGTACTTTTACTGAATTAAACATATGAATGCAGGACTTTTACTTACTCTGTGACATTACTACTTTTAATGAAGTACAAGATCTGAATACTTCGTCCATCTCTGTAAACCAGACGGGTTGAAAACCACTGGTTTAATCTTTAATCTAGTCCAGTATATTTAATGTAAAATCATAATCCAAAAAGAAACCAGTAACTATAGCTATTAATAAATGTATTAATAAATACAAGTACCTCAAAATAGTACAGCCATCGAGTGAGTGTATTTAGTTACTTTCCACCACTGGGCAAAGCCCCTATATCTAAGTATTAAAGCACACTAGTTGAAACAGTGAACAAATTCACAATGTACGCAGTGAATATTCTATTACGGCCATTCATGAATGAGACGCGGTCATGTAAAGTGTGAAAAACCTTGAGTGCTGACATCTTGTTGGATCCTGTCAACAGCACATTTGGAAAGTGTGATTCTTAAAGGAGTATTTCAGTCAGTCAACTGGCTGAAAGGGGAAGTGAGATTTGGGATCCTGGCAGGGCCAGAGTTGGTTGGCCAGATTATCCCTCTCATGCAAATGCCCTCCCTCCCCTGTTGGGTCCCAGTCAAGCATGGGGGGCTCAGCGCTGGCCACAGCTGCTTCCCGTTTCTGCTAAATCACACAGCAGCCATCTGGACGCGGCTGTCGGCGCACAACGCCGCCGAGCTCCTCTTGCCGGCCCAGACTGAGCCTCTGCAGACGGGCCTGGCCCTCAGAGCCCCGGCCCCTGCCTTCTGCTCCAGTGCCTGATCCTCTCTGTCCCAGCTCTCCTCAGAGGACCTCACTGTTCAGGTCCTGTGTGTGTGTGTGTGTGTGTGTGTGTGTGTGTGTGTGCATAGAGGGTCTCCACACTAACACCCTTTTGCGTGTGTGCTGCTTATGCTACCAGTACTCCCTTGATGGCAACATTTTAACACGAGGGTCCCTGTGCAGACAAATGCCACCATGATGTTTCAGCCATGTGTTGTCAGTCTGTTTGGCATGCATAAGATAATATGAAAAAATGTTTTGTTTATAACTACAAAAACAGTGAAGAAAATATCAATATTTGATGGATATTAGCTCCTTTTGCAAAATCTCAACTTTGAAACAACACATGGTAATTGCATGTGGAGGAGTGTTTATTTATTCACCTCTCACTGTACATGTACATGTACACTTTCGGTGTTTGTGTATTTTCTACTCAAATGCCAGTCTTTCACTCTTGATTGGCTCATCCTCGACAGGTGTGAGTGAGCAGCATCTTGAATGACATCTAATCTTAATTATTTCAGAAGGTTCGAGAGTGTGAAATGAAATCTCCATATTTCTGAAGAAGGTGAAACGTTTCATTATGTCCTGGAATCATTTTCAGTTTAATGTGGACATTTCCAAATTCTTTGACAGGTGGTAAATATAGTCTAGTAAAGAAAAACTATCCTATTAAAAAGATCTATATAAATATATAAAGTTGATCCCAGGTAGGTCTGTTAACAGTATAAACTTCTTCGTATAAAGTAGTATCAAGAATACTGCTTTCTCCTTAAAAAGAAAACACTTTCCCACTCTTTGTGCATATATAAAATATCCTTTATTGATATTTTGCAAGCATAAAGCTCCTTCAAACCTCAAATGAATCATTTTAATTTTGTGATCACATACAAAACAAACATTTTCTTCGAATAGAATTCAAAATAAATTCCAGCAGCGGTCATGTTTTCACCTCAAACACATTTAGTACAGTTGGACAGAAAGAGATGCATCTTTTCTTAACTACTCTAAAGACAAACATCGATCACTGTAATAAATACAAAAACAGACAGGCGTGTTAATGTCATATAAATAATATGTAGGTTGTTTCAAATACAAGAACAGGTTGAAACTTTGGAAGGAAATGTGGTGTTATCTACATTGATTGCTTTTAATGATTGTTACTGAACACTTCAGTAAATAGATTTATTAAATGTAAGAATGGAAACATTTTCTATGTTAAATCTAGAAAGAAACGTTGCTGACTGGTTTTCTAAAAGAAAAGACATATTTATACATTTTATTCATGTGGCAACTGTAAATACATAATTTACAAACCTTTGCAGAATGTGGTACAATGACTGCTGTGTTGTCTTCAGGGAACATTAGTTTGTTTCTTTATAAAAAATGAACTACTCCTTCTTTTGAGCATGGTATTTGAAAAGGAAATATTTTGTTTTTCATAGTTGTACATTTATCTGGATTCAACAAACATGCATTCTTTCTATATACAAAAACACAACAGTGTATTTTACATTTTGTATTTCAGGTGCATGTCTGTATGTGTGTGGCTTGTTTTCCATATGTACACCTGTTTGTCTGTGAAAGTGTGTGTGTATGTGTGTGTGTGTGTGTGTGTGTGTGTGTGTGTGTGTGTGTTTTTCAGTAGCGGTGCTCCCCTCGCGTTATGTGAGAGGAGAACTCGTATCGGTCTTGACTCCGGTGACCGCAGAGGTTGCACTCGAAGGGGTCTCTGAAGCCATGGCAGCCCATGTGAATGGTGTACATGACGTGGTCCAGGAAGAGAACGCGGCAGTGTTCGCACCGGTACGCCCTCACCTGCTCCCCGTCTGCCGTCACCACCTTGAAGCCCTCGGAGGCCATCTCCATGCTGGCCCGGATGGCCTCGTACTGCCTCTGCTGCTCCTCCTTTACCAAAGGGAGCATGCCGTTCCTCACCCCCGAGGTGATGTGGTTGGTCAGGTAGATGAGGCCGGAGGTCGCCCCTCCCGGACGATCCTCGTTGTTGCTCTCGGTGTCCGTGGAGTCCTGGCTGTGGCTGGGCGAGCCGTCCTTCTCGCTGGACGCAGACTTGGATTTGGAGAGGAGCAGCAGGTTCTCGGCCGCGCTGTCTTTGGCTGACAGGTTGTGGCCGGCCCCCGCGTGGCCCTCGGGCCCCGGCTTGTGAAGTGGGTACAGGGAGCCGAGGCCCACATCGGAAGAGGAGGCCGGGGAGGTCTGGACCAGGGGCCGGAGCGACTCGGCCCCCAGGTAGTTGATGGCGGTGTTGATGGCCTGGTCAATGACGTGGGGCTGAATCAGCTCGCCTGCTCCTCCCTCATAGGAGAGATCTGACAGACGTTTGTCCCCTGAGGGTTCAGAGGGAGACAGAAGAGCGGTGTGAACATTATACTTCACCGACACACTTCACACACATCCTGTGATTCACCATCTTAACACTGAGCCTGCGTCTCTCTACCTGTGTTTGAAAATGACGCACTGTTATTGTTTTTTTCTAGTCTCATACTAGCATTTCCCTGAGTTTCTTTAGTTTTTCTCCCTCTATTGTTGTGAAGATTATCATCATGTTATGTAAAATTAATATACAGAATTAAATGTAGTTATTATTCAAACATAGGCTTTTGTAATAATGATCAAACTAATTAAATGCATAATTCCTGATGCACTGCATGCATACTGCAGAGTCAGTTTTGCAAAGAAAATTGCAAAATAGGGTTGTAGCAATACTGCATAAACAGTGATATTTAAAAAATGTAATCTTGATGATGATCATGTTAATACTACATATATGATAATAATGCCTCTTAAATAATTTTATATATACACAGAGCTATAGTTACCGACTCTCTCCACCTCCCTACACTCATATTTTGAGTGTTTCTTTTCTCCAAAAAAGAGACAACTAACAAAGTTTAAGATGAATTTGAGTGATAGCATTATTTCCCCATTATTCATTTGGACATTTTTTCCATTATTATCATTATCGTGAATTAGTTTGGCCACTATATCATGTAGTTAAAATTTGATATCCTGACAGCCCTATTGCAAAATTAATTAACACAAATCACATTTTAGCTTCACCTATGCAGCTTTCATAAGTGCAGCAGTTACACACATTTTCCAGCAAAAGCAACAATATTGTATTTAGAAAAAGGAAACAGATTTCAGCCCTTACCCACAAACTTCTGTGGCATAGTGCTCTTACGCTTAGCTACATTATTCGCTAGTCTGTCTAGCACCAAGGCTCTGTCAGATCCCGTCTGGCTTAAGTCTTCCCTCTGCTCATTCTGGTTGCTTTCTTCCTTTACTACTGGAAAGCAAGACAGAAAAGTAGATTTCAGAGTCAAAGTAATTTGAGTTTGTCCCGTTTAAAGTGATGAACTGATAACACATGATGGTATTTTATGGTCTGATGCAGTTTTTCTCACAGAGCACAGAGCGGACTAGTCTGACACATGGGAAGCCCTTGGTCTATAAATAAAGTATTTGTTCATGGTCACAGATAGACGTGTTTCTAGGCTTCAATGCAGAAGTGTACAACACCGTGAACATTAAGTATCTGCAGAGTATATATGGACACTTTATACTGACAACATGATTCAATTGACTTAATTATCTCTGCAGTCATTTTAAATAGATAAATAACTTCTGCCTGAGCATATATTCAGATGTTGAAATGACAGTAATTTGACCTGACCTGTAGGAGCATTTAGTAAGAGCTTCATGGTACACTGCTGTTGCATGCATAGCGAGTCCTGCACTCAGGGTAAAGTAGGCCATCAGATTTGGGTGAAATGGTAAATGGACTGCATTTATATAGCGCAATCTTAGCGATCACTCAAAGTGCTTTACAACACATGTCAGCATTCACCCATTCACACAAGGTGACACATGCTCATCAGTAGGGGTAAATATTAATTCACACACACACACACACACACACACACACACACACACACACACACAC